>MU847693.1:0-45198 GCA_032690845.1 Eleusine coracana subsp. coracana
CGAAATTTATCGTGGTGCAGGAGTCGCCCATCATATCATGATCCGCGCCTAGACTATCGAGTTTATGGATACACAAGGACCATGGAAGGTACCCACATCACTCGGCCATGCGGTTCAGCACACCTTGGGTGTAAGCACACGAAAAGGAGACCTATAACCTAAAACGAGCATGACTTTTGCATCCGTTGTCCGATTGGGGCATACTTTTTTTCTAGAAAGCTCTTGGTGAGGCCAACATCGACAAAAAGCAAATTTCAAAGAGTAGAATAGTATATAATTTTTACAAAATAAATACTTCCCTATGGTTAATACTGCCCTGAATACCTCCTACTGCCAGCATGTTACATTCAATACAACATCGAACTCCATCGTGGTGAGGACTCGCCCATCGTATCATGAACTGCGCCTAGACTACCGAGTTTATGGGTACACAAGGAACCATGGATGGTAACCCACATCCCTCAGCCACGCGGTTCAGCACACGTGTTTGTAAGCTCACGAAAAGGGAGGACCTTATAAACCTAAAACGAGCGTAACCTTTGCGTCCATTGTCTGTTCGGGGCATACTTTTTTTTTCTAGAAAGCTTGCGACGAGGCCAATACCGACAAAAGCTAAATTCAAAGAGTAGAATTAGGATATAATTTTATAAATAATACTTCCCTATGGTTAAGATACTGCCCACGAATAACCTCCGACTGCCCAGCATGTTCCATTCAATAACAACATCCGACATCCATCCGGGTGGAGGACTCGGCCATCGTATCCTGACCCGCGCCTAGCACTAATGAGTTTATGGAGTACCATAAGGAACCTGGGAAAGGTACCCACACCCTCGGCCACGTGGTTCAGCACACCGTATGTGTAAGCACATGAAAATGAGACCTGTAACCTAAACGAGCATAACTTTGCGTCCGTATACGTTCGGGGCATACTTTTATTTCTAGAAAGCTTGCGGTGAGGGCAATATCGACAAAAAAGCAAATTTCAAAGAGTAGAATAGTATATAATTTTTTATAAAATAAATACTTCCCTATGGTTAAGATACTGCCCTGAATACCTCCTACTACCATCATGTTACATTCAATACAACGTCGAACTCCATCGTGGTGGAGGACTCGCCCACCGTATCATGAACCGTGCCTAGACTACCGAGTTTATGGGTACACAAGGAACCATGGAAGGTAACCCACATCCCTCGGCCACGCGGTTCAGCACACCGTGTGTGTAAGCACAAGAAAAATGAACCTGTAAACCTAAAATAAGCATTACTTTTGTGTCCGTTGTCCGTTCGGGGCATACTTTTTTTTCTAGAAAGCTTGCGGTGAGGCCAATACCGACAAAAAGCGAAATTCAAAGAGTAGAATAGTATATAATTTTTATAAAATAATACTTCTCTATGGTTAAGATACTGCCCCGAATACCTCCTACTGCCAGCATGTGACATTCAATACAGTGTCGAACTCCATCATCGTGGAGGACTCACCCCCCGTATCATGAACTGCTTCTAGACTACCGAGTTTATGGGTACACAAGGAACCATGGAAGGTAACCCACATCCCTCGGCCACGCGGTTCAGCACACCTTGGGTGTAAGCACATGAAAAGGAGACCTATAACCTAAAACGAGCATAACTTTTGCATCCGTTGTCCGATTGGGGCATACTTTTTTTTCAAGAAAGCTCTCGGCAAGGCCAACACCGACAAAAAGCAAAATTCAAAGAGAAGAATAGTATATAATTTTTTACAAAATAAATACTTCCCTATGGTTAAGATACTGTCCTGAAGACCCCCTACTGCCAGCATGTTACATTCAATACAACGTTGAGCTCCATCATGGTGGAAGACTCGCCCATCGTATCATGAACCGTGCCTAGACTACCGGGTTTATGGGTAGACAAGGAACCATGGAAGGTAACCCACATCCCTTCGCCATGCGGTTCAGCACACCGTGTGTGTAAGCACACGAAAAATGAGACCTGTAACCTAAAAGGAGCGTAACTTTTGCGTCCGTTGTCCATTCGGGGCATAATTTTGTTTCTAGAAAGCTGGCGGCGAGGCCAATACCGACAAAAAGCGAATTTCAAAGAGTAGAATAGAATATAATTTTTTATAAAATAAATACTTCCCTATGGTTAAGATACTGCCCCGAATACCTCCTTACTTCTAGCATGTTACATTCAATGCAACGTCCAACTCCATCGTCATGGAGGACTCACCCACCGTATCATGAACCACGCCTAGACTACCGAGTTTATGGGTACACAAGGAACCATGGAAGGTAACCCACATTCCTCGGCCATGCGGTTCAGCACACCGTGTGTGTAAGCACACGAAAAATGAGACCCATAACCTAAAACGAGCTTAACTTTTGCGTCTGTTGTCCATTCGGGGCATCCTTTTTTTTTCTAGAAAGCTTGTGGTGAGGCCAATACCGACAAAAAGTAAAATTCAAAGAGTAGAATAGTATATAATTTTTTATAAAATAAATACTTCCCTATAGTTAAGATACTACCCTAAATACCTCCTACTGTCAGCATGTTACATTCAATACAGCGTCGAAACCCATCGTCGTGGAGGACTCACCCACCGTATCATGAACCGCGCCTAAACTACCGAGTTTATGGGTACACAAGAAACCATGGAAGGTAACCCACATCCCTCGGACACGCGGTTCAGCACACTGTGTGCGTAAGCCAATGAAAAGTGGGACCTGTAACCTAAAACGACCGTGTCTTTTGCGTCCGTTGTCCGTTCGGGGCATACTTTTTTTTCTCCCACTGCCAGCATGTTACATCCAATACAGCGTCGAACTCCATTGTCATGGAGGACTCACCCACCGTATCATGAACCGCGCCTAGACTATCGAGTTTATGGGTACACAAGGAACCATGGAAGGTAACCCACATCCCTCGGCCACGCGGTTCAGCACACCTTGGGTGTAAGCACATCAAAAAGGAGACCTATAACCTAAAACGAGCATAACTTTTGCATCCGTTGTCCGATTGGGGCATACTTTTTTTTCTAGAAAGCTCTCGGCAAGGCCAACACCGACAAAAAGCAAATTCAAAGAGAAGAATAGTATATAATTTTTTACAAAATAAATACTTCCCTATGGTTAAGATACTGTCCTGAATACCCCCTACTCCCAGCATGTTACATTCAATACAACGTTGAGCTCCATCGTGGTGGAAGGCTCGCCCATCGTATCATGAACCGTGCCTAGACTACCGGATTTATGGGTAGACAAGGAACCATGGAAGGTAACCCACATCCCTTCGCCATGCGGTTCAGCACACCGTGTGTGTAAGCACACGAAAAATGAGACCTGTAACCTAAAAGGAGCGTAACTTTTGCGTCCGTTGTCCATTCGGGGCATAATTTTTTTCTAGAAAGCTGGCGGCGAGGCCAATACCGACAAAAAGCGAATTTCAAAGAGTAGAATAGAATATAATTTTTCATAAAATAAATACTTCCCTATGGTTAAGATATTGCCCCGAATATCTCCCACTGCCAGCATGTTACATTCAATACAGCGTCGAACTCCATTGTCATGGAGGACTCACCCACCGTATCATGAACCGCGCCTAGACTACCGAGTTTATGGGTACAAAAGGAACCATGAAAGGTAACCCACATCCCTCGGCCACGTGGTTCAGCACACCTTGGGTGTAAGCACGTGAAAAAGGAGACATATAACCTAAAATGAGCAAAACTTTTGCATCCGTTGTCCGATTGGGGCTTACTTTTTTTTCTAGAAAGGTCTCGGCGAGGCCGACACCGATAAAAAGCAAAATTGAAAGGGTAGAATAGTATATAATTTTTACAAAATAATTACTTCCCTATGGTTAAGATACTGCCCCGAATACCTCCTACTGCCAGCATGTTACATTCAATACAACATCGAACTTTATCGTGGTGCAGGACTCGCCCACCGTATAATGAACTGCACCTAGACTACCGAGTTTATGGGTACACAAGGAACCATGGAAGGTAATCCACATCCCTCGGCCACGCGGTTCAGCACACCGTGTGTGTTAGCACACAAAAAAGGAGACCTATAACATAAAACAAGCATAACTTTTGCATCCGTTGTCCGATCGGGGCACACTTTGTTTTCTAGAAAGCTTGCGGTGAGGCCAACACCAACAAAAAGCAAAATTCAAAGAGTAGAATAGTATATAATTTTTTACAAAATAAATACTTCCCTATGGTTAAGATACTGCCCCGAATACCTCCTACTGCCAGCATGTTACATTCAATACAATGTCGAACTCCATCGTGGTGGAGGACTCGCCCATCGTATCATATACCGCGCCTAGACTACCGAGTTTATGAGTACACAAGGAACCATGGAAGGTAACCCACATCCCTAAGCCACGCGGTTCAGCACACCGTGTGTGTAAGCACACAAAAAATGAGACCTATAACCTAAAACTAGCATAACTTTTGCGTCCGTTGTCCGTTCGGGGCATACTTTTTTTCTAGAAAGCTTGCGGTGAGGCCAATATCGACAAAAAGCGCAATTCAAAGAGTAGAATAGTATATAATTTTTTATAAAATAAATACTTCCCTATGGTTAAGATACTGCCCCAAATACCTCCTACTGCCAGCATGTTACATTCAATACAATGTCAAACTCCATCGTCGTGGAGGACTCGCCCCCCGTATCATGAACCGCGCCTAGACTATCGAGTTTACGGGTACACAAGGAACCATGGAAGGTAACCCACATCCCTCAGCCACGCGGTTCAGCACACCTTGGGTGTAAGCACACGAAAAAGGAGACCTATAACCTAAAATGAGCATAACTTTTACATCCGTTGTCCAATTGGGGCATACTTTTTTTTCTAGAAAGCTCTCGGCGAGGCCAACACCGACAAAAAGCGATATTCAAAGAGTAGAATAGTATATAATTTTTACAAAATAAATACATCTCTATGGTTAAGATACTGTCCCGAATACCTCCCACTGCCAGCATGTTACGTTCAATACAACATCGAACTTTATCGTGGTGCAGGACTCGCCCATCGTATCATAAACCGCGCCTAGACTACCGAGTTTTTGGATACACAAGGAACCATGGAAGGTAACCCACGTCCAATGGCCACGCGGTTCAGCACACCTTGTGTGCAAGCACACGAAAAAGGAGACATATAACCTAAAACAAGCATAACTTTTGCATCTGTTATCCGATCGGGGCATACTTTTTTTTCTAGAAAGCTTGCAGCGAGGCCAACACTGACAAAAAGAAAAATTCAAAGAGTACAATAGTACATAATTTTTTACAAAATAAATACTTCTCTATGGTTAAGATACTGCCCCTAATACCTCCTACTGCCAGCATGTTACATTCAATACAGCGTCGAACTCCATCGTGGTGGAGGACTCGCCCATCGTAACATGAATCGCGCCTAGACTACTGAGTTTATGGGTACACAAGGAACCATAGAAGGTAACCCACATCCCCCGGCCATGCTGTTTAGCACACCGTGGGTGTAAGCACATGAAAAATGAGACCTATAACCTAAAACGAGCGTAACTTTTGCGTCCGTTGTCCATTCGAGGCATACATTTTTTCTAGAAAGCTTGCGGCGAGGCCAATACCAGCAAAAAGAGAAATTCAAGGAGTAGAATAGTATATAATTTTTTACAAAATAAATATCCCTTATGGTTAAGATACTGCCCCGAATACCTCCTACTGCCAGCATGTTACATTCAATACAACGTCAAACTCCATCGTGGTGGAGGACTCGCCCACCGTATCATGAACCGCGCTTAGACTACCGAGTTTATGGGTACACAAGGAACCATAGAAGGTAACCCAAATCCCTTGGCCACGCAGTTCAGCAAACCGTGGGTGAAAGCACATGAAAAATGAGACCTATTACCTAAAATGAGTGTAACTTTTGCGTCTGTTGTCCGTTCGGGGAATACTTTTTTTCTAGAAAGCTTGCGGCGAGGCCAATACCGATAAAAAGTGAAATTCGATGAGTAGAATAGTATATAATTTTTTACAAAATAAATACTTCCCTATGGTTAAGATAATGCCCCGAATACCTCGTACTGCCAGCATGTTACTTTCAATACAGCATCGAACTCCGTCGTGGGGTAGGACTCGCCCACTGTATCATGAATCGCGCCTAGACTACCGAGTTTATGGGTACACAAGGAACCATGGAAGGTAACCCATATCCCTCGGACACGCGGTTCAGCACACCGTGTGTGTAAGTACACGAAAATGGAGACCTATAACCTAAAACGAGCATACATTTGCATCCATTGTCTGATCGGGGCATACTTTTTTTTCTAGAAAGCTTGCGGTGAGGCCAACACTGACAAAAAGCAAAATTCAAAGAGTAGAATAGTATATAATTTTTTACAAAATACATAGTTCCCTATGGTTTAGATACTGCCCCAAATACCTCCTACTGGCAGCATGTTACATTCAATACAACATCAAAATCCATCGTGGTGGAGGACTCGCCCACCGTATCATGAACCGTGCTTAGACTACCGAGTTTATGGGTACACAAGGAACCGTAGAAGGTAACCCACATCCCTTGGCCACGCGATTCAGCACACCGTGGGTGTAAGCACATGAAAAATGAGACCTATAACCTAAAACGAACGTAACTTTTGCGTCTATTGTCCGTTCGGGGCATACTTTTTTTCTAGAAAGCTTGCGGGGAGGCCAATACTGATTAAAAGTGAAATTCAAAGAGTAGAATAGTATATAATTTTTTACAAAATACATACTTCCCTATGGTTAAGATACTGCCCCGAATACCTCCTACTGGCAGCATGTTATATTCAATACAACATCAAAATCCATCATGGTGGATGACTCGCCCACCGTATCATGATCCGCGCTTAGACTACCGAGTTTATGGGTACACAAGGAACCATAGAAGGTAACCCATATCCCTTGGCCACGCGGTTCAGCACACCGTGGGTGTAAGCTCATGAAAAATGAGACCTATAACCTAAAAAGAGCGTAACTTTTGCGTCCGTTATCCGTTCGGGGCATACTTTTTTTTCTAGAAAGCTTGCGGCGAGGCCAATACCGAAAAAAGTGAAATTCAAATAGTAGAAGAGTATATAATTTTGTATAGAATAAATACTTCCCTATGGTTAAGACATTGCCCTGAATATCTCCCACTGCCAGCATGTTACATTCAATACAGCGTCGAACTCCATTGTCATGGAGGACTCACCCACCGTATCATGAACCACGCCTAGACTACCGAGTTTATGGGTACACAAGGAACCATGGAAGGTAACCCACATCCCTCGGCCACGCGGTTCTGCACACCGTGGTAGTAAGCACATGAAAAAGGAGACCTATAACCTAAAACAAGCATAACTTTTGCATCCGTTGTCCGATCGGGGCACACTTTTTTTTCTAGAAAGCTTGCGGTGAGGCCAACACCAACAAAAAGCGAAATTCAAAGAGTAGAATAGTATATAATTTTTTACAAAATAAATTCTTCCCTATGGTTAAGATACTGCCCCGAATACCTCCTACTGCCAGCATGTTACATTCAATACAACATCGAAATCCATCGTGGTGGAGGACTCGCCCATCGTATCATGTACCGCGCCTAGACTACCGAGTTTATGAGTACACAAGGAACCATGGAAGGTAAGCCACATCCCTCAGCCACGCGGTTCAGCACACCGTGTGTGTAACCACATGAAAAATGAGACCTATAACCTAATACTAGCATAACTTTTGCGTCCGTTGTCCGTTCGGGGCATACATTTTTTCTAGAAAGCTTGCGGTGAGGCCAATACCGAAAAAGTGCAATTCAAAGAGTAGAATAGTATATAATTTTTTATAAAATAAATACTTCCCTATGGTTAAGATACTGCCCCAAATACCTCCTACTGCCAGCATGTTACATTCAATACAGTGTCAAACTCCATCGTCGTGGAGGACTCGCCCCTGTATCATCAACCGCGCCTAGACTACCGAGTTTATGGGTACACAAGGAACCATGGAAGGTAACCCACATCCCTCAGCCACGTGGTTCAGCACACCTTGGGTGTAAGCACACGAAAAAAGAGACCTATAACCTAAAAAGAGCATAACTTTTGCATCCGTTGTCCAATTGGGGCATACTTTTTTTTCTAGAAAGCTCTCGGCGAGGCCAACACCGACAAAAAGCGAAATTCAAAGTGTAGAATAGTATATAATTTTTACAAAATAAATACATCCCTATAGTTAAGATACTGCCCCGAATACCTCCCACTGCCAGCATGTTACATTCAATACAACATCGAACTTTATCGTGGTGCTGGACTCGCCCATCGTATCATGAACCGCGCCTAGACTACCGAGTTTATGGATACACAAGGAACCATGGAAGGTAGCCCACATCCCTCAGACACACGGTTCAGCACACCGTGTGTGTAAGCACACGAAAAATGAGACCTATAACCTAAAATGGGCCTAACTTTTACGTCCATTGTCCGTTCAGGGCATACCTTTTTTCTAGAAAGCTTGTGGCGAGGCCAATACCGACAAAAAGCAAAATTCAAAGAGTAGAATAGTATATAATTTTGTATAAAATAAATACTTCCCTATGGTTAAGATACTGCCCCGAATACCTCCTACTACCGGCATGTTACATTCAATACAGCTTCGAACTCCATTGTCGTGGAGGACTCACCCACCGTATCATGAACCTTGCCTAGACTACCGAGTTTATGGCTACACAAGGCCACACCTTGTGTGTAAGCACACGAAAAAGGAGACATATAACCTAAAACAAGCATAACTTTTGCATCCGTTATCCGATCGGGGCATACTTTTTTTTCTAGAAAGCTTGGGGCGAGGCCAACACTGACAAAAAGAAAAATTCAAAGAGTACAATAGTATATAATTTTTTAAAAAATAAATACTTCCATACGGTTAAGATACTGCCCCTAATACCTCCTACTGCCAGCATGTTACATTCAATACAGCGTCGAACTCCATCGTGGTGGAGGACTCGCCCACCGTATCATGATCCGCGCTTAGACTACCGAGTTTATGGGTACACAAGGAACCATAGAAGGTAACCCATATCCCTTGGCCACGCGGTTCAGCACACCGTGGGTGTAAGCTCATGAAAAATGAGACCTATAACCTAAAACGAGCGTAACTTTTGCGTCCGTTATCCGTTCGGGGCATACTTTTTTTTCTAGAAAGCTTGCGGCGAGGCCAATACCGACAAAAAGGGAAATTCAAAGAGTAGAAGAGTATATAATTTTGTATAGAATAAATACTTCCCTATGGTTAAGACATTGCCCTGAATATCTCCTACTGCCAGCATGTTACATTCAATACAGCGTCGAACTCCATTGTCATGGAGGACTCACCCACCGTATCAAGAACCGCGCCTAGACTATCGAGTTTATGGGTACACAAGGAACCATGGAAGGTAACCCACATCCCTTGGCCACGCAGTTCTGCACACCGTGGTAGTAAGCACATGAAAAAGGAGACCTATAACCTAAAACAAGCATAACTTTTGCATCCGTTGTCCGATCGGGGCACACTTTTTTTCTAGAAAGCTTGCGGCGAGGCCAACACCAATAAAAAGTGAAATTCAAAGAGTAGAATAGTATATAATTTTTTACAAAATAAATTCTTCCCTATGGTTAAGATACTGCCCCGAATACCTCCTACTGCCAGCATGTTACATTCAATACAACGTCGAACTCCATCGTGGTGGAGGACTCGCCCATCGTATCATGTACCGCGCCTAGACTACCGAGTTTATGAGTACACAAGGAACCATGGAAGGTAACCCACATCCCTCAGCCACGCGGTTCAGCACACCGTGTGTGTAAGCACACGACAAATGAGACCTATAACCTAAAACTAGCATAACTTTTGCGTCCGTTGTCCGTTCGGGGCATACTTTTTTTATAGAAAGCTTGCGGTGAGGCCAATACCGACAAAAAGCGCAATTCAAAGACTAGAATAGTATATAATTTTTTACAAAATAGATACTTCCCTATGGTTAAGATACTGCCCCGAATACCTCCTACTGGCAGCATGTTACATTCAATACAGCATCGAACTCCTTCGTGGTGGAGGACTTGCCCACTGTATCATGAATCGCGCCTAGACTACCGAGTTTATGGGTACACAAGGAACCATGGAAGGTAAACCACATCCCTCGGTCAAGCGGTTCAGCACACCGTGGGCGTAAGCACACGAGAAAGGAGACCTATAACCTAAAACGAGCATAACTTTTGCGTCCGGTGTCCGTTCGGGGCATACTTTTTTTCTAGAAAGCATGTGACGAGGCCAATACTGACAAAAAGCAAAATTCAAAGAGTAGAATAGTACATAATTTTTTATAAAATAAATACTTCCCTATGGTTAAGATACTGCCCCGAATACCTCCTACTGCCAGCATGTTACATTCAATACAGCGTCGAACTCCATCATCGTGGAGGACTCGCCCCCCGTATCATGAACCACGCCTAGACTACCGAGTTTATGGGTACAAAAGGAACCATGGAAGGTAACCCACATCCCTCGTCCACGTGTTTTAGCACACCATGGGCGTAAGCATATGAAAAAGGAGACCTATAACCTAAAACGAGCATAACTTTTGCATCCGTTGTCCGATCGGGGCATACTTTTTTTCTAGAAAGCTTGCGGTGAGGCCAACACCGACAAAAAGCAAAATTCAAAGAGTAGAATAGTATATATTTTTTTATAAAATAAATACTTCCCAATGGTTAAGATACTGCCCTGAATACCTCCTACTGCTAGCATGTTACATTCAATACAGCGTCGAACTCCATCGTGGTGTAGGACTTGCCCCTCGTATGATGAACCGCGCCTAGACTACCGAGTTTATGGGTACACAAGGAACCATGGAAGGTAAACCACATCCGTCGGTCAAGCGGTTCAGCACACCGTGGGCGTAAGCACACGAGAAAGGAGACCTATAACCTAAAACGAGCATAACTTTTGCGTCCGGTATCCGTTCCGGGCATACTTTTTTTCTAGAAAGCATGTGGCGAGGCCAATACCGACAAAAAGCTAAATACAAAGAGTAGAACAGTATATAATTTTTTACAAAATAAATACTTCCCTATGGTTAAGATACTGCCCCGAATACCTCCTACTGCCAGCATGTTACATTCAATACAGCATCAAACTCCATCGTGGTCCAGGACCCGCCCACAGTATCATGAACCGCGCCTAGACTGCCAAGTTTATGGGTACACAAGGAACCATGGAAGGTAACCCACATCCCACGGCCACATGGTTCAGCACACCGTGTGTGTAAACTCATGAAAAATAAGACCTATAACCTAAAATGAGAATAACTTTTGCGTCCGTTGTCCGTTCGGGGCATACTTTTTTTTCTAGAAAGCTTGCGACGAGGCCAATACTGACAAAAAGAAAAATTCAAAGAGTAGAATAGTACATAATTTTTTATAAAATAAATACTTCCCTATGGTTAAGATACTGCCCCGAATACCTCCTACTGCCAGCATGTTACATTCAATACAGCGTCGAACTCCATCGTCGTGGAGGACTCGCCCCCCCGTATCATGAACCACGCCTAGACTACCGAGTTTATGGGTACAAAAGGAACCATGGAAGGTAACCCACATCCCTCGTCCACGTGTTTCAGCACACCGTGGGTGTAAGCCTATGAAAAAGGAGACCTATAACCTAAAACTAGCATAACTTTTACATCTGTTGTCCGATCGCGGCATATTTTTTTCTAGAAAGCTTGTGGCGAGGCCAACACCGACAAAAAGCAAAATTCGAAGAGTAGAATAGTATATAATTTTTTACAAAATAAATACTTCCCTATGGTTAAGATACTGCCCCGAATACCTCCTACTGCCAGCATGTTACATTCAATACAACATCGAACTCCATCGTGGTGGAGGACTCGCCCATTGTATCATGAATCGCGCCTAGACTACCGAGTTTATGGGTACACAAGGAACCATGGATGGTAACCCACATCCCTCGGCCACGCGGCTCAGCACACTGTGGGTGCAAGCACACGAAAAATGAGACCTATAACCTAAAATGAGTGTAACTTTTGCGTCTGTTGTCCGTTCGGGGCATACTATTTTTCTAGAAAGCTTGTGGTAAGGCCAATACCGACAAAAAGCAACATTGAAAGAGTAGAATAGTATATAATTTTTTACAACATAAATACTTCCCTATGGTTAAGATATTGCCCCGAATACCTCCTACTGGCAGCATGTTACATTCAATACAGCATCGAACTCCATCGTGGTGGAGGACTCGCCCACTGTATCATGAATCGCGCCTAGACTACCGAGTTTATGGGTACACAAGGAACCATGGAAGGTAACCCACATCCCTCAACCACGCGGCTCAGCACACTGTGGGTGTAAGCACACGAAAAATGAGACCTATAACCTAAAACGAGTGTAACTTTTGCATCTGTTGTCCTTTCGGGGCATTCTATTTTTCTAGAAAGCTTGTGGCGAGGCCAACACCGACAAAAAGCAAAATTCAAAGAGTTGAATAGTATATATTTTTTTATAAAATAAATACTTCCCAATGGTTAAGATACTGCCCTGAATACCTCCTACTGCTAGCATGTTACATTCAATACAGCGTCGAACTCCATCGTGGTGTAGGACTCGCCCCTCGTATGATGAACCGCGCCTAGACTACCGAGTTTGTGGGTACACAAGGAACCATGGAAGGTAAACCACATCCCTCGGTCAAGCGGTTCAGCACACCGTGGGCGTAAGCACACGAGAAAGGAGACCTATAACCTAAAACGAGCATAACTTTTGCGTCCGGTATCCGTTCGGGGCATACTTTTTTCCTAGAAAGCATGTGGCGAGGCCAATACCGACAAAAAGGTAAATACAAAGAGTAGAACAGTATATAATTTTTTACAAAATAAATACTTCCCTATGGTTAAGATACTGCCCCGAATACCTCCTACTGCCAGCATGTTACATTCAATACAGCGTCGAACTCCATCGTCGTGGAGGACTCGCCCCCCCGTATCATGAACCACGCCTAGACTACCGAGTTTATGGGTACAAAAGGAACCATGGAAGGTAACCCACATCCCTCGTCCACGTGTTTCAGCACACCGTGGGTGTAAGCCTATGAAAAAGGAGACCTATAACCTAAAACTAGCATAACTTTTACATCTGTTGTCCGATCGCGGCATATTTTTTTCTAGAAAGCTTGTGGCGAGGCCAACACCGACAAAAAGCAAAATTCGAAGAGTAGAATAGTATATAATTTTTTACAAAATAAATACTTCCCTATGGTTAAGATACTGCCCCGAATACCTCCTACTGCCAGCATGTTACATTCAATACAACATCGAACTCCATCGTGGTGGAGGACTCGCCCATTGTATCATGAATCGCGCCTAGACTACCGAGTTTATGGGTACACAAGGAACCATGGATGGTAACCCACATCCCTCGGCCACGCGGCTCAGCACACTGTGGGTGCAAGCACACGAAAAATGAGACCTATAACCTAAAATGAGTGTAACTTTTGCGTCTGTTGTCCGTTCGGGGCATACTATTTTTCTAGAAAGCTTGTGGTAAGGCCAATACCGACAAAAAGCAAAATTGAAAGAGTAGAATAGTATATAATTTTTTACAACATAAATACTTCCCTATGGTTAAGATATTGCCCCGAATACCTCCTACTGGCAGCATGTTACATTCAATACAGCATCGAACTCCATCGTGGTGGAGGACTCGCCCACTGTATCATGAATCGCGCCTAGACTACCGAGTTTATGGGTACACAAGGAACCATGGAAGGTAACCCACATCCCTCAACCACGCGGCTCAGCACACTGTGGGTGTAAGCACACGAAAAATGAGACCTATAACCTAAAACGAGTGTAACTTTTGCATCTGTTGTCCTTTCGGGGCATTCTATTTTTCTAGAAAGCTTGTGGCGAGGCCAACACCGACAAAAAGCAAAATTCAAAGAGTTGAATAGTATATATTTTTTTATAAAATAAATACTTCCCAATGGTTAAGATACTGCCCTGAATACCTCCTACTGCTAGCATGTTACATTCAATACAGCGTCGAACTCCATCGTGGTGTAGGACTCGCCCCTCGTATGATGAACCGCGCCTAGACTACCGAGTTTGTGGGTACACAAGGAACCATGGAAGGTAAACCACATCCCTCGGTCAAGCGGTTCAGCACACCGTGGGCGTAAGCACACGAGAAAGGAGACCTATAACCTAAAACGAGCATAACTTTTGCGTCCGGTATCCGTTCGGGGCATACTTTTTTCCTAGAAAGCATGTGGCGAGGCCAATACCGACAAAAAGGTAAATACAAAGAGTAGAACAGTATATAATTTTTTACAAAATAAATACTTCCCTATGGTTAAGATACTGCCCCGAATACCTCCTACTGCCAGCATGTTACATTCAATATAGCATCAAACTCCATCGTGGTCCAGGACCCGCCCACTGTATCATGAACCTCGCCTAGACTACCAAGTTTATGGGTACACAAGGAACCATGGAAGGTAACCCACATCCCTCGGTGACGTGGTTCAGTACACTGTGGGTGTCTGCACATGAAAAATGAGACCTATAACCTAAACCGAGTGTAACTTTTGCGTCTGTTGTCCGTTCAGGGCATACTACTTTTCTAGAAAGCTTGCGGCGAGGCCAATACCGACAAAAAGCAAAATTGAAAGAGTAGAATAGTATATAATTTTTTATAAAATAAATACTTCCTTATGGTTAAGATACTGCCCCGGATACCTCCTACTGCCAGCATGTTACATTCAATACAGCGTCAAACTTCATCGTGGTGGAGGACTCGCCAACCGTATCATGAACCGCGCCTAGACTACCGTGTTTATGGGTACACAAGGAACCATGGAAGGTAACCCACATCCCACGGCCACATGGTTCAGCACACCGTGTGTGTAAGCACATGAAAAATGAGACATATAACCTAAAATGAGAATAACTTTTGCGTCCGTTGTCCGTTCAATCATACTTTTTTTTCTAGAAAGCTTGTGATGAGGCCAATACTGACAAAAAGCAAAATTCAAAGAGTAGAATAGTACATAATTTTTTATAAAATAAATACTTCCCTATGGTTAAGATACTGCCCCGAATACCTCCTACTGCCAGCATGTTACATTCAATACAGCGTCGAACTCCATCGTCGTGGAGGACTCCCCCCCCCCCCCCCCCCGTATCATGAACCACGCCTAGACTACCGAGTTTATGGGTACAAAAGGAACCATGGAAGGTAACCCACATCCCTCGTCCACGTGTTTTAGCACACCATGGGCGTAAGCATATGAAAAAGGAGACCTATAACCTAAAACAAGCATAACTTTTGCATCCGTTGTCCGATCGGGGCATACTTTTTTTCTAGAAAGCTTGCGTGAGGCCAACACCGACAAAAAGCAAAATTCAAAGAGTAGAATAGTAAATATTTTTTTATAAAATAAATACTTCCCAATGGTTAAGATACTACCCTGAATACCTCCTACTGCTAGCATGTTACATTCAATACAGCGTCGAACTCCATCGTGGTGTAGGACTTGCCCCTCGTATGATGAACCGCGCCTAGACTACCGAGTTTATGGGTACACAAGGAACCATGGAAGGTAAACCACATCCGTCGGTCAAGCGGTTCAGCACACCGTGGGCGTAAGCACACGAGAAAGGAGACCTATAACCTAAAACGAGCATAACTTTTGCGTCCGATATCCGTTCGGGGCATACTTTTTTCCTAGAAAGCATGTGGCGAGGCCAATACCGACAAAAAGCTAAATACAAAGAGTAGAATAGTATATAATTTTTTACAAAATAAGTACTTCCCTATGGTTAAGATACTGCCCCGAATACCTCCTACTGCCAGCATGTTACATTCAATACAGCATCAAACTCCATCGTGGTCCAGGACCCGCCCACTGTATCATGAACCGCGCCTAGACTGCCAAGTTTATGGGTACACAAGGAACCATGGAAGGTAACCCACATCCCACGGCCACATGGTTCAGCACACCGTGTGTGTAAGCACATGAAAAATGAGACCTATAACCTAAAATGAGATAACTTTTGCGTCCGTTGTCCGTTCAGGGGCATACTTTTTTTCTAGAAAGCTTGCAGCGAGGCCAATACCTGACAAAAAGCAAAATTCAAAGAGTAGAATAGTATATAATTTTTTATAAATAAATACTTCCCTATGGTTAAGATACTGCCCCGAATACCTCCTACTGCCAGCATGTTACATTCAATACAGCGTCGAACTCCATCGTCGTGGAGGACTCGCCCACCGTATCATGAACCGCGCCTAGACTACCGAGTTTATGGGTACACAAGGAACCATGGAAGGTAACCCACATCCCTCGTCCACGTGTTCAGCACACCGTGTGTGTAAGCACATGAAAAATGAGACCTATAACCTAAACGAGCATAACTTTTGCAGTCCGTTGTCCGATTCGGGGCATACTTTTTTTCTAGAAAGCTTGCGACGAGGCCAACACTGACAAAAAGCTAAATTCGAAAGAGTAGAATAGTATATAATTTTTTACAAAATAAATACTTCCCTGTGGTTAAGATACTGCCCCGAATACCTCCTACTGCCAGCATGTTACATTCAATACAGCATCGAACTCCATCGTGGTGGAGGACTCGCCCCCCGTATCATGAACCGTGCCTAGACTACCGAGTTTATGGGTACACAAGGAACCATGGAAGGTAACCCACATCCCTCGGCCACGCGGTTCAGCACACCGTGGGTGTAAGCACATGAAAATGGAGACCTATAACCTAAAACGAGCATAACTTTTGCATCCGTTGTCCGATCGGGGCACACTTTTTTTCTAGAAAGCTTGCGGTGAGGCCAACACCGACAAAAAGCAAAATTCAAAGAGTAGAATAGTATGTATTTTTTTATAAAATAAATACTTCCCAATGGTTAAGATACTGCCCTGAATACCTCCTACTGCTAGCATGTTACATTCAATACAGCGTCGAACTCCATCGTGGTGTAGGACTCGCCCCTCGTATGATGAACCGCGCCTAGACTACCGAGTTTATAGGTACACAAGGAACCATGGAAGGTAAACCACATCCCTCGGTCAAGCGGTTCAGCACACCGTGGGCGTAAGCACACGAGAAACGAGACCTATAACCTAAAACGAGCATAACTTTTGTGTCCGGTGTCCGTTCGGGGCATACTTTTTTCCTAGAAAGCATGTGGCGAGGCCAATACCGACAAAAAGCTAAATACAAAGAGTAGAATAGTATATAATTTTTTACAAAATAAATACTTCCCTACTGGTTAAGATACTGCCCCGAATACCTCCTACTGCCAACATGTTACATTCAATACAGCATCAAACTCCATCGTGGTCCAGGACCCGCCCACTGTATCATGAACCGCGCCTAGACTACCAAGTTTATGGGTACACAAGGAACCATGGAAGGTAACCCACATCCCTCGGCCACGTGGTTCAGTACAATGTGGGTGTCTGCACATAAAAAATGAGACCTATAACCTAAAACGAGTGTAACTTTTGCGTCTGTTGTCCGTTCAGGGCATACTACTTTTCTAGAAAGCTTGCAGCGAGGCCAATACCGACAAAAAGCAAAATTGAAAGAGTAGAATAGTATATAATTTTTTATGAAATAAATACTTCCTTATGGTTAAGATACTGCCCTGGATACCTCCTACTGCCAGCATGTTACATTCAATACAGCGTCAAACTTCATCGTGGTGGAGGACTCGCCAACTGTATCATGAACCGCGCCTAGACTACTGTGTTTATGGGTACACAAGGAACCATGGAAGGTAACCCACATCCCTCGGCCACATGGTTCAGCACACCGTGTGTGTAAGCACATTAAAAATGAGACCTATAACCTAAAATGAGAATAACTTTTGCGTCCGTTGTCCGTTCGGGGCATACTTTTTTTTCTAGAAAGCTTGCGACGAGGCCAATACTGACAAAAAGTGAAATTCAAAGAGTAGAATAGTACATAATTTTTTATAAAATAAATACTTCCCTATGGTTAAGATACTACCCCGAATACCTCCTACTGCCAGCATGATACATTCAATACAGCGTCGAACTCCATCGTCGTGGAGGACTCGCCCCCCGTATCATGAACCACGCCTAGACTACCGAGTTTATGGGTACAAAAGGAACCATGGAAGGTAAACCACATCCCTCGTCCACGTGTTTCAGCACACCGTGGGTGTAAGCATATGAAAAAAGGAGACCTATAACCTAAAACGAGCATAACTTTTACATCTGTTGTCCGATCGGGGCATACTTTTTTCTAGAAAGCTTGCGGCGAGGCCAACACTGACAAAAAGCGAAATTCGAAGAGTAGAATAGTATATAATTTTTTACAAAATAAATACTTCCCTATGGTTAAGATACTGCCCCGAATATCTCCTACTGCCAGCATGTTACATTCAATACAGCGTCGAACTCCATCGCGGTGCAGGACTCGCCCCTCATATGACGAACCGCGCCTAGACTACCGAGTTTATGGGAACACAAGGAACCATGGAAGGTAACCCACATCCCTCGGCCACGCGGTTCAGCACACCGTGGGTGTAAGCACACGAAAAATGAGACCTATAACCAAAAACAAACGTAACTTTTGCGTCCGTTGTCTGTTCGGGGCATACTTTTTTTCTAGAAAGCTTGTGGCGAGGCCAATATCGACAAAAAGTAAAATTCAAAGAGTAGAATAATATTTAATTTTTTACAAAATAAATACTTCCCTATGGTTAAGATACTGTCCCGAATACCTCCTACTACCAGCATGTTACATTCAATACAGCATCGAACTCCATCGTGGTGGAGGACTCGCCCACCGTATCATGAACCGTGCCTAGACTACCGAGTTTATGGGTACACAATGAACCATGGAAGGTAACCCACATCCCTCTGCCATGCGGTTCAGCACACTGTGGGTGTAAGCACACGAAAAATGAGACCTATGACCTAAAACGAGTGTAACTTTTACGTCTGTTGTCCGTTCGGGGCATAGTACTTTTCTAGAAAGCTTGCGGCGAGGCCAATACCGACAAAAAGCAAAATTGAAAGAGTAGAATAGTATATAATTTTTTACAAAATAAATACTTCCTTATGGTTAAGATACTGCCTCGAATACCTCCTACTGCCAGCATGTTACATTCAATACAACGTCAAACTTCATCGTGGTGGAGGACTCGCCAATCGTATCATGAACCGCGCCTAGACTACCGTGTTTATGGGTACACAAGGAACCATGGAAGGTAACCCACATCCCTCGGCCACATGGTTCAGCACACCGTGTTTGTAAGCACATGAAAAATTAGACCTATAACCTAAAATGAGAATAACTTTTGCGTCCGTTGTCCGTTTGGGGCATACTTTTTTTCTAGAAAGCTTGCGACGAGGCCAATACTAACAAAAAGCGAAATTCAAAGAGTAGAATAGTACATAATTTTTTATAAAATAAATACTTCCCTATGGTTAAGATACTGCCCCGAATACCTCCTACTGCCAGCATGTTACATTCGATACAGTGTCGAACTCCATCATCGTGGAGGACTCACCCCCCGTATCATGAACTGCGTCTAGACTACCGAGTTTATGGGTACACAAGGAACCATGGAAGGTAACCCACATCCCTCGTCCACGTGTTTCAGCACACCGTGGGTGTAAGCATATGAAAAAGGAGACCTATAACCTAAAATGAGCATAACTTTTACATCTGTTGTCCGATCAGGGCATACTTTTTTCTAGAAAGCTTGCGGCGAGGCCAACACCGACAAAAAGAAAAATTCAAAGAGTAGAATAGTATATAATTTTTACAAAATTAATACTTCCCTATGGTTAAGATACTGCCCCGAATACCTCCTACTGCCAGCATGTTACAATTCTACTCTTTGAATTTTGCTTTTTGTCGGTGTTGGCCTCGCCGCAAGCTTTCTAGAAAAAAAAAGTATGCCCCGATCGGACAACGGATGCAAAAGTTATGCTTGTTTTAGGTTATAGGTCACATTTTTCGTGTGCTTACACCCACAGTGTGCTGAACCACGTGGCCGAGTGATGTGGGTTACCTTTTATGGTTCCTTGTGTACCCATAAACTCGGTAGTCTAAGCGTGGTTCATGATATGGTGGGCGAGTCCTCCACCACGATGGAGTTCGATGCTGTATTGAATGTAACATGCCGCTAGTAGGACGTATTCGGGGCAGTATCTTAACCATAGGGAAGTATTTATTTTGTAAAAAATTATATACTATTCTACTCTTTAAATTTTGCTTTTTGTTGATGTTGGCCTCGCCGCAAGCTTTCTAGAAAAAAAAGTATACCCCGATCGGACAACGGATGCAAAAGTTATTCTTGATTTAGGTTATAGGTCTCCTTTTTTGTGTGCTTACACTCACGGTGTGCTGAACCGCGTGACCGAGGGATGTGGGTTACCTTCCATGGTTCCTTGTATACCCATAAACTCGATAGTCTAGGCGTGGTGCATGATACGGTGGGCGAGTCCTCCACGACGTTCGAGTTTAACGCTGTATTGAATGTAACATGCTGGCAGTAGGAGGTATTCGGGGCAGTATCTTAACCATAGGAAAGTATTTATTTTGTAAAAAATTATATACTATTCTATTCTTTCAATTTTGCTTTTTGTCGGTATTGGCCTCGCCACAAGCTTTCTAGAAAAGTAGTATGCCCTGAACGGACAGCAGACGCAAAAGTTACACTCATTTTAGGTTATAGGTCTCATTTTCCGTGTGCCGACACCCACAGTGTGCTGAACCGCATGGCCGAGGGATGTGGGTTACCTTCCATGGTTCCTTGTGTACCCATAAACTCGGTAGTCTAGGCGCGGTTCATGATACGGTGGGCGAGTCCTCCACCACGATGGAGTTTGACGCTGTATTGAATGTAACATGCTGGCAGTAGGAGGTATTTGGGGCAGAATCTTAACCATAGGGAAGTATCTATTTTGTTAAAAATTATATACTATTGTACTCTTTGACTTTCGCTTTTTGTCGGTGTTGGCCTTGCCGCAAGCTTTCTTTTCTAGAAAAAAAAGTATGCCCCGATCGGATAACGGATGCAAAAGTTATGCTCGTTTTAGTTTATTGGGCTCCTTTTTCGTGTGCTTACATCCACGGTGTGATGAACCGCGTGCCCGAATGATGTGGATTACCTTCCATGGTTCCTTGTGTACCCATAAATGTGGTAGTCTTGGCACATTTCATGATATGGTGGGCGAGTCCTCCACCATGATGGAGTTCGATGCTGTATTGAATGTAACATGCTGTCAGTAGGAGGTATTCGAGGCAGTATCTTAACCATAGGGAAGTATTTATTTTGTAAAAAATTATATACTATTCTACTCTTTGAATTTCACTTTTTATTGGTATTGGCCTCGCCGCAAGCTTTCTAGAAAAAAAGTATGCCCCGAACGGACAATGGACGTAAAAGTTACGATAATTTTAGGTTATAGCTCTCATTTTTTGTGTGCTTACACCCATGGTGTGCTGAACTGCGTGGCCGAGGGATGTGGGTTATCTTCCATAGTTCCTTGTGTACTCATAAACACGGTAGTCTATGCGCGGTTCATGATACGGTGGGCGAGTCCTCCACCTCGATGGAGTTCGACGCTGTATTGAATGTAACCTGCTGCCAGTAGGAGGTATTCGGGGCAGTTTCTTAACCATAGGGAAGTATTTATTTTGTAAAAAATTATATACTATTCTACTCTTTGAATTTCGCTTTTTGTCGGTGTTGACCTCGCCGCAATCTTTCTACAAAAAAAAGTATGCCCCGATCGGACAACGGATGCAAAAGTTATGCTTGTTTTAGGTTATAGGTCTCCTTTTTCATGTGCTTACACTCACTGTGAGCTGAACCGCGTGGCCGAGGGATGTGGGTTATGATGAGGACATCCTCCACTATTACCCGTTGGGGTGGCGACCGAGTGAGCCTTTGAATAAAACCACCTTGCTTAGCTTGGGAGGTGGAAGCCACCTTAAAAGGGAGAGCCACCCTTCCCCTATCAGACTAGTCTCTTAGGGAGATTGGGCCTTTCCCTGAGTGGGGGCGCCGGAGTTGCGGTGCTAAGACTGCGGATTCAGGTCGCGGATCTAGAATCGGGTCGGTGTGTCGGGCTTTCGGCAGGAGTTGCGGTGCTATGATTGCAGGATTCAGGGAATCCGGATCGGTGTGTCGGGCTTCGTTCCATCCTACCTCGGCCGGATGTATCATTTGGTATCAGAGCTGGGCCCTTGTTAAGAAGGCGAGAATAATGAGGACATCCTCCACTATTACTCGTTGGGGTGGCGATCGTGTGAGCCTTTGAATAAACCCACCTTGCTTAGCTTGGGAGGTGGAAGCCACCTTAAAAGGGAGAGCCACCCTTCCCCTATCAGACTAGTCTCTTAGGGAGATTGGGCCTTTCCCTAAGACTGCGGATTCAGGTCGCGGATCTAGAATAGGGTCGGTGTGTCGAGCTTTCGGCAGGAGTTGCGGTGCTATGATTGCAGGATTCAGAGAATCCGGATCGGTGTGTCGGGCTTTGTTCCATCCTACCTGGGCCGGATGTATCATTTGGTATCAGAGCTGGGCCCTTGTTAAGAAGGGGAGAATGATGAGGACATCCTCCACTATTACCCGTTGGGGCGGCGACCGTGTGAGCCTTTGAATAAACCCACCTTGCCTAGCTTGGGAGCTGGAAGCCACCTTAAAAGGGAGAGCCACCCTTCCCCTATCAGAGTAGTCTCTTAGGGAGATTGGGCCTTTCCCTGAGTGGGGCGCCAGAGTTGCGGTGCTAAGACTACGGATTCAGGTCGCGGATCTAGAATCGGGTCGGTGTGTCGGGTTTTCGGCAGGAGTTGCGGTGCTATGATTGCAGGATTCATGGAATCCGGATCGGTGTGTCGGGCTTCGTTCCATCCTACCTGGGTCGGATGTATCACATCCTCCACTATTACCCGTTGGGGCGGCGACCGTGTGAGCCTTTGAATAAACCCACCTTGCTTAGCTTTGAGGTGGAAGCCACCTTAAAAGGGAGAGCCACCCTTCCCCTATCAGACTAGTCTCTTAGGGAGATTGGGCCTTTCCCTGAGTGGGGGCGCCGGAGTTGTGGTGCTAAGACTGCGGATTCAGGTCGCGGATCTAGAATCGGGTCGGTGTGTCGGGCTTTCGGTAGGAGTTGCGGTGCTATGATTGCAGGATTCAGGGAATCCGGATCGGTGTGTCGGGCTTCGTTCCATCCTACCTGGGCCGGATGTATCATGGCTAATATGTATGTCACTGGAACACAATTCAATAACAGATAGTAGCACTGAATAAATGTCCAAAGCAGTGTCCTAATTGCTGGCAAAAGAATCGTGTTCAAAAATAGTTGTGTCAGCAAGAACAATGGAAAAGGCAACAAGGAACAAAACAGACTTCACAGACTTACAATTTTCAGGGCGGGGGGGGGGGGGGGTGTGCAAATCAAAATCTTGTTTTTTTTGTATGATTTTTCCACTATTTTCTGTGATATAGGAACACAAAGGAAGGAACCACAAGAAGTTTCAACTCAAACAGAGGAAAAACAAAGGGTAGGAAAAATCACAAAGTTTCACCAAAAGTGCTATTTTTGACTTGACAATTTTTTTTCTATTTTTTCCCGTTTTTTTTGAATTTTTTGACGAGGGCACACAGGGCGGAGCACATAGGGTTGTTTTGTTGGCAGCAGATTGTGGGTGTGGTGGGTGGGTGACACGATGGTGAATCCAATGGAAAACACGATGGTGATGGTGGTGTGCAGCGGAGATCAAAACACAAACCGAATCGAAACACAAATTCAAACCAGCAACTGGACTCGACTAGGACACAAACTCAACACTACGGATTCTGAAATTAAATTATGCAAAGGCTAAACAGTGTCTGGGATGGTGGGGAAATTTTTTTTGTAGGCTTTTTCGTGGACAAAAGGTGATGAACACAAACGAATCTAAAGGGAAGAACACGATAATACCTCACGGGGAACTTGGAAATCTGATACCACTTGATGTAGATATGGCCCGATCTTCCGAGAGGTAAGGGGATAAACTCGAATTTGGGGAACTCGGCGTCGATGACCCGGCGTGAATCAGACACGATCCAACCCCGCAACCGTTACACCAAGCACAACTTGATTGTTCCTGCAAGCGAAATCGAGAACACAAGCAGGAGAGGATAAACACGCAATCTGAAATTGCAAATATGGATGAAGTGAATCACAAGAAAAGGTCCAAGCTCTGATCACAAAAGGACTAATCGCCACAGTGGTGTAGAACAAGAATAGGGGCCCTGGATTACTGTAAAAGGACTTGTCGCCACAGTTACAATAATTCGATCAAGTTTCTCTCTGGAAAACTGAACTAAACAAATCCCAAGACTAAAAGACGGCGGCTACTGAGTTTATGTAGGAAACAAAGACATCCTAGGGTTGGGGCGACCAGGGGGGGCGCCCACAACATGGGCTTAAGGCCCGACATGATACATGGCCAAGTTGGCCCAAAATAGGTGACACAGCACCTTGTCATGGTCACATATTATGACTCACGACACTTCTAGAGCTAGGACCAAAACCAAAACGACGGCTGTCAGTCGTCCTCTTTCCATCGCATCAAAGAACGCCTCGTTTGGACGTCGGATGTGGGAGATATCATCAAAACCGTGAAAGGGTGTCGGCTGAATCCGAGACGAACACTACGACCAAGTTGGTGACGACTTGTAACTTGGGGAAGGCCATGATATGCGCGTATCCAGCATGGTGATGTCCTCATCACTTGATGTGGACAAGGGTTCCCGATCTTCCGAAAGGTTCGAGATACGTTGATTTGGTCGAAGGCGACACACAAATCGATCCGGCTTCAGAACAGCACGTTCTAAACCCCGCAATCGCAGCACGACATCTCCTCTGGTTATCAACCGTCCTAAAACGATTGACCTCGCCGAGAAGGCTAATCCCTGCCTGTGAATCAAGAACACAAGCAAGAACAAAGAATAAGGCAACACAATTGCAGATGTATTATGAATCTCACGAAGTTGGGGTCTCACAAACTGTGATGACGGCGAAACTATTATGAACAGAATAATCTAAGCAAAACCTGAGCCCTAATAGTGCAGCGGCGGCTGTATATAAAGACCCTAGGGTCGTGCAAGACCCTCTGGACGCGCCCCTAATTGGGCTCAACTAGATACAAAGTCCAAAGGCCAAAAACAGGCGACGCAGCACCGAAACAGATTCTGGACTCTCTCTTGTTTCGACGATTCCCGATGACTACGGATCAATTTTGATACGAGACCAGTGGCATTGGAAACGTCTTCTTCTTATCTTTCCGTGCATATGTAGAACATCCAAATCCGAGTCCGTATGCGTCCTAAGCCTCCGTTTTAGTGCAGACTGGTCCTGAGCCCCGAAACAGACTCGAAGTCGGTTTTGGTTGGGCCTCCACCTTGGCTTCCACGTCCTTGCTGGTCCTCCACGTCTCCAAGTCCTTCTCCCATCATCTCCTGATCCTCTCCATGGTTCCTAATTATAATGTAATCATTAGGTAGGAAACCATTCTCAAAAGTGACATATAATGAAGAATGTAGGAACGAGCTCACCTCTAAATTTAGTCGTCGTGCACGAGCTCTAGTCATTGGACCTTGCAAGTCCAGAATTGGAGGAGTGTTGCATGTATCCTTAGGAGTGATGTCCTCATCATCCTCCCCCTCTTGAATTGGAGTCGTCCGCGACTCAAGCTCATTCTCTTCTCCCAAGTATGGTTTCAAATCTGAAATGTTAAAAGTAGGACTAACCCCGAACTCGGGAGGCAACTCAAGTTTGTATGCATTATCATTAATCTTCTCAATTATTTTGAAAGGACCATCAGCTCTATGCATTAATTTAGACTTTCTCAAATCTGGAAATCTATCCTTTCTCAAGTGTAACCATACTAAATCTCCTACATCAAGTTTTACTTCTTTTCTACCTTTACCACCAGCAATTTTATACTTTTCATTCATCTTTTCAATGCTAAGTCTAGTGGTCTCATGCATTTTCAAAATAAATTTAGCACGCTCCGTAGCATCAACATGAACTCTCTCATGAATAGGTAAAGGAAGTATATCAAGTGGAGTACGGGGATCAAAACCATACACTACCTTGAAAGGACTTACCTTGGTAGTAGAATGTGTTGCCCGATTATATGCAAACTCAACATGAGGCAAACATTCTTCCCATTGCTTCAAATTTTTCTTCAAAATAGCTCTCAACATAGTACCCAAAGTGCGGTTCACCACCTCAGTTTGTCCATCAGTTTGTGGGTGACAAGTTGTAGAAAACAACAACTTTGTACCCAACTCATTCCAAAGCGTGCGCCAAAAGTGTCTCAAGAATTTTGCATCACGATTTGAAACAATAGTAGAAGGCATACCATGCAAACGAACAATTTCTTTGAAAAAGAGATCAGCAATATAACTAGCATCATCAGTCTTATGACATGGTATAAAGTGTGCCATCTTAGAAAATCTATCCACAACAACAAAAATACTAACACTCCCCCTCTTAGTCCTAGGCAGTCGTAAAACAAAGTCCATAGAAATATCCGCCCAAGGAATAGAAGGAACAGGAAGTGGCATGTATAAACCACTGTGGATTCAAGCGAGACTTAGCTTTTTGACATGTAGTGCAGCGAGCAACAAAGCGCTCAACATCTTTCCTCATCCTTGGCCAAAAGAAGTGTGTGGCCAAAATATCCTCCGTCTTCTTGGCACCAAAATGACCCATCAATCCACCTCCATGCGCCTCCTGTAATCCATCATTCAACACAAATTTAAGAATGCATAGGCGGTTAGCTCTAAATAAGAATCCATCATTCAACACAAATTTATTCCATGCACGACCTTCTTTACAATGCATCAATACATCCTTAAAATCAACATCAGCAGCATATTGTTCTTTAATTGCCTCAAGTCTAAAAATTCTACAATCAAGTTGAGACAATAAAGTATAGCGCCTAGATAAAGCATCAGCGATTACATTATCCTTCCCTTTCTTATGTTTAATAATGTAAGGAAAAGACTCAATAAACTCAATCCATTTAGCATGTCTACGGTTCAAATTACATTGAGAACGAATATACTTAAGTGATTCATGATCAGAATGAATAACAAATTCTTTGGGCAACAAATAATGACGCCACGTCTCTAAACAACGTACAAGTGCATACAATTCCTTATCATACGTGGAGTAATTCAAAACAGGCCTAGTTATTTTCTCACTAAAGTACGCAATAGGTTTACTATCTTGCATCAAAACACCACCAATACCTATACCGCTAGCATCACATTCAAGCTCAAAAATCTTATCAAAATTAGGTAATTGCAGCAATGGTGCATGTGTATGTTTATCCTTCAAAGCATCAAAAGACTCATGATGTACCTTACCCCAATGGAAATCAATGCCCTTCTTTGTCAACTCATGCAAAGGTGCAGCAATGGTGCTGAAATCTTTGACAAAGCGGCGGTAGAAACCTGCAAGACCAAGAAAACTCCTCACCTGTGTGATAGTTTTTGGTACAGGCCAGCTCTTTATGGCTTCAATCTTCGCCTCATCCACCTCAATTCCCTGTGGAGTCACAACATAGCCAAGAAAAGAGACTCGATCCGTGCAAAAGATGCACTTCTCAAGGTTACCAAATAAACGTGCATCTCTTAAAGCATCAAAAACAGCACGCAAATGATTCATATGTTCATCTATAGATTTGCTATAAATCAAGATATCATCAAAGTAAACTACCACAAATTTGCCAATGAAAGCTCTTAAAACCTCATTCATCAAGCGCATGAAAGTACTAGGTGCATTAGTTAACCCAAAAGGCATTACTAACCACTCATATAATCCAAATTTGGTTTTGAAAACTGTTTTCCATTCGTCTCCAAGTTTCATTCTAATTTGATGGTAGCCACTACGCAAATCAATTTTAGTGAAAATTATAGCACCACATAACTCATCAAGCATGTCGTCTATCCTAGGAATAGGATGACGATACCTAATAGTAATATTATTAATGGCTCTACAATCTACACACATACGCCAAGTACCATCTTTCTTAGGAACCAAAAGTACAGGAACAGCACAAGGACTAAGTGATTGACGAACATACCCACGATCCAAAAGGTCTTGAACTTGTCGTTGTATCTCCTTAGTCTCCTCAGGGTTGGTCCTATAAGCAGCACGGTTTGGCAAAGTAGCACCCGGAATCAAATCAATTTGATGCTCAATCCCTGTCAAAGGTGGCAATCCCGGGGGTATCTCAGCTGGAAAAACATCCTCATACTCCTGCAAAAGGTTAGTGACAGCAGGAGACACAGCACTAGAAGCAATATCATCAAGCGAAAACAAAGCTTCTTTGCATATCAAGGCATAGCAAATATCATCATTATCAGAAATTTCAGCAAGCTCAGGTTTTGTTGCAAGACATGAACGACCTTGTAATTTAATTCCAGCACCCTTAGAACTTGAAGAATCATTAACATTACTAGGTGTAGAATTAGAATTAACAGGTTGTTGAATTTCAGGACCTTTATTTTTCAAACTAGCAGCTCTTTCTAAATCAGCTTGTACAATTTCAGCAGGGGTCATTGGTAACAAAGTAATTTTAGTTCCTTTATGCATAAAAGTGTACTTATTACTTCTACAATGGTGTACAGCATCATTATCAAATTCCCAAGGTCTACCCAATAAAAGTGAACATGCTTGCATGGGTACAACATCACAATCAACAGAATCCACATAAGAACCAATAGAAAAAGGAACTCTGCAAGTTTGTATTACCTTAGCTTTTCCAGAGTCATTTAACCACTGAATGTAGTACGGATGTGGATGTGGGCGTGTGGTCAAAGCAAGCTTGTTGACCACATCAGAACTCACCAAGTTATCGCAGCTCCCTCCATCAATGATGACACGTGCTCGGTGGTTCTTGATGATGAAGAAAATCTGGAACATGTTGAGGCGCTGCATCGTCGCGGGCTGATGAACTTGAGTACTAAGGACACGTTGAACAATAATATTTATGTATCTCGTGGTGTCTCCGCCTCCAAGGACAAGGTCACTGCTGGTGGCAGCGATGTCCTCCTCCTCATCCTCCACGTCGGAGGTGCTCATGTAACCGCCATCGTCTGTTGCCACATATGCCCGCCTACTTGGACAATCTTTCTGCACATGACCAAGTCCATGGCAGCGGTGGCACTGAATCCCTGTAGTGCGCCCCGTCGAAGCAACAGAGGAGGCACTACTAGCTGGTACCTGCACAGAAGTTTTACCTGAGCGCATAGAAGGTGCAGGGGCTGATCTTGGGGCTGCAGAAAAACCACTGGTTCCCTTGGTAGCTGCTGGTGGGGGCGGACGGAAAACTGGCCTGGGCAGCCCCGAAGTCCCCGTCGAGCGTGGGGGGTAGGAGTTCCTTGACTTGCTGTACTCCTCAAAAGCCTGGAAAAGTCCCTGTGATTCTTTCTCTGCAAGCATAGCATACTGGAAACACTGGGTGAGGGTATAATATTCTTTATAGTCAAGGATGTCCTGAATTTTTTTTCTTAAACCAGAATAAAAGCGACAAATCTGATCCTCTACTTTTTCAACTACGGCACAACGAATCAAACCCTTTTGAAGCTCACTAAAGTACTCCTGAACAGTTTTATCTCCTTGTTCTAAACACTGCAGTTTATTACGAATCTCTCTATAAAAAGGAGGAACAAAACGATCACGCATTGCTACCTTAAATTCTTCCCAGGTAGTAGGCAAATCAGTTTCAGCAGCTAGACCACTCCACCAAACAATAGCAAAGTCCTTAAACTCACTAGTAGCTTGTGTAACTCTATGTTGTTCAGGAACAAGGTGGGCATTAAATTTTTGTTCTACAGTCATCTCCCAATCAAGATAAACATCACCATCATACTGACCCGAAAATGAAGGAATTGAAAACTTAATTTTAGCATACGGGTCATCTGGAGCATAGTTACCATGTGGACGACGATTGTAGTTATGGAAACCACCCATACCTTGAGTGTTATGGTGCAAACGACGTCGTAATCTTGCGGTCCTTGTAGCTGACCTATCCACGGTGCCATCAGCCTTATACACCGTGTCTTCATCACGGACGTCATCAACGTCGTGGTTATTAGTGTTCATATCATTGGTCTTGGGGGCGGTCTCCAACACGACAACCTGATCGGTTAACTTAGAAACCCGCTTCTCCAACCACTCGATGCTTTCTCCGATGTGAAGCTTGCCGACCGCATCAGTAACGGCTCTGGTGATCGTCTCTGCCAAATCACTCTGAGCAGCCTGCAAAGCCTTCTGGAGCTGCTCTTGGCTCATGCACTCAGCAAATTGTGAGGGTGAAGCCATCTCTCCGTCGTCACTTCCTGCCATCACAAACACCAAAACAGGAAACAAACAATGAAGGTTATCCCTATAAAACAGCTAAGCAGTGGTGCCTCTCAACACAACAAAAGGAGACTCCTTACAAAGCTCTTACAAAGTTCTGAAAAGCAAAGCAAAGGATACCAGGGAGATATGTTCCACGATTGCAAGGGTCACAAAATAACCTGTGTGCTGTCCAGAAGAAATATGTAGAGCTAGGAAGGCCAAATATATATATGTGAGTGGTACACAAATCAAAAACAGATAGTAAAGCTGAATAAGTGCCCAAGTAACTTGTCCCTAGTTGCTGGTCTAAGTATGTCATAGAACAGTAGTGATAGCAAAGTAGAAACAATAAGACAAAGGCACAACAGGCGATAACAGGGGGCTAAGTGCAAAACACACAAATCCAGAAATTTCAGGGGGCTAGATGTAGCACTAGTAGAAATCCCAAATTTATTTTTTTTGATTTTATTTTTTTGATATTTTTCTCTAACTCACTAACAATGGAGGAGAATCCACAAAAAATTTCAGCTCAAACAGAGGTAGGATGTGGCCTACAGAAAATGTTGAAGTTGCAGAAAACATCGGGTTTAAACTTAAATCAATTTTTTCTTTATCTTCCCGATTTTGTTTGAATTTTTTTGACGAGGGCACACAGGGCATAGCCCAGTGTCGGTATGCCCAACTTTGAGTCAAAAATCTCCTGTAAAAATTTCAGCCAAAATGGACAACCGAGCGAAAAGTTATGCCCGTTTTACCGAAGGGGGGTCGGAGTCGGTTTTCCAGAAACCCGAGTCGGGTTAGGGATCGGGTAAGTTTATTTTTTTGGCGGCGTGGATGCAGCGGAAAGTGGAATTTGTGGGGATTGGTCCGGGGTGTTGATGGTGTGTTCAGGGTGGGATTAGGGCGGGAATAGGATAGGTGTGTCGATCAATCAACCCTAGCACAAAAAGCCAACAAAGCAGAGGATGGTGAAGGGGATGGCGGCTAGGGTTGCAAGGGAAACACTACTGACGACAAAATCACAAACTAAACCAGCGACTAAACAAGAACTAGGGCACAAACTCAACACTACGGACTCTGAAATTGAAATATGCAAAGGCTAAACACGTGGTTATGGGCGGAGGGGAAAATTTTTTTTGGGCTTTTCTGTGGACGATAGGATGAACACAAAACGAAATTAACTAAGGGTAGTATGAACCTAACGGTGCACCTGAAGCTCTGATTACCACTTGATGTGGACAAGGGTTCCCGATCTTCCGAAAGGTTCGAGATACGTTGATTTGGTCGAAGGCGACACACAAATCGATCCGGCTTCAGAAGAGCACATTCTAAACCCCGCAATCACAGCACGACGTCTCCTCTGGTTATCAACCATCCTAAAATGATTGACCTCGCCGAGAAGGCTAATCCCTGCCTGCGAATCAAGAACACAAGCAAGAACAAAGAAGAAGGCAACACAATTGCAGATGTATTATGAATCTCACGAAGTTGGGGTCTCATAAACCGTGATGACGGTGAAACTGTTATGAACAGAATAATCTAAGCAAAACCCAAGCCCTAATAGTGCAGCGGCGGCTGTATATAAAGACCCTAGGGTCGTGCAAGACCCTCTGGGCGCGTCCCAAAAACAGGCGACGCAGCACCGAAACAGATTCTGGACTCTCTCTTGTTTCGACGATTCCTGATGACTCCGGATGAATTTTGATATGCGACCGGTGGCATTGGAAAGGTCTTCTTCTTATCTTTCCGTGCATATGTAGAACATCCAAATCCGAGTCCGTATGCGTCCTGAGCCTCCATTTTAGTGCAGACTGGTCCTGAGCCCCGAAACAGACTCGAAGTCGGTTTTGGTTGGGCCTCCACCTTGGCTTCCACGTCCTTGCTGGTCCTCCACGTCTCCAAATCCTTCTCCCATCATCTCCTGATCCTCTCCATGGTTCCTAATTACAATATAATCGTTAGGTAGCAAACCATTCTCAAAAGTGACATATAATGAAGAATGTATGAACGAGCTCACCTCTAAATTTAGTCGTCGTGCACGAGCTGTAGTCATTGGACCTTGCAAGTCCAGAATTGGAGGAGTGTTGCATGTATCCTTAGGAGTGATGTCCTCATCAGGTTACCTTCCATGGTTCCTTGTATACCCATAAACTCGATAGTCTAGGCGTGGTTCATGATACGGTGGGCGAGTCCTCCACGACGATGGAGTTCAACGTTGTATTGAATGTAACATGCTGGCAGTAGGAGGTATTCGGGGCAGTATCTTAACCATAGGGAAGTATTTATTTTGTAAAAAATTATATACTATTCTACTCTTTCAATTTTGTTTTTTGTCGGTATTGGCCTCGCCGCAAGCTTTCTAGAGAAGTAGTATGCCCTGAACGGACAACAGACGCAAAAGTTACACTCGTTTTAGGTTATAGGTCTCATTTTTCATGTGCAGACACCCACAGTGTGCTGAACCGCATGGCCGAGGGATGTGGGTTACCTTCCATGGTTCCTTGTGTACCCATAAACTCGGTAGTCTAGGCACGGTTCATGATATGGTGGGCGAGTCCTCCACCATGATAGAGTTCGATGCTGTATTGAATGTAACATGCTGGCAGTAGGAGGTATTCGGGACAGTATCTTAACCATAGGGAAGTATTTATTTTGTAAAAAATTAATACTATTCTACTCTTTGAATTTCACTTTTTTTCGATATTGGCCTCGCCACAAGCTTTCTAGAAAAAAAGTATGCCCCGAACAGACAACGGACGCAAAAGTTACACTTGTTTTAGGTTATAGGTCTCCATTTTCAGTGTGCTTACACCCACGGTGTGCCTGAACCGCGTGGCCGAGGGATGTGGGTTACCTTCCATGGTTCCTTGTGTACCCATAAACTCGGTAGTCTAGGCGCGGTTCATCATATGAGGGGCGAGTCCTGCACCACGATGGAGTTCGACACTGTATTGAATGTAACATGCTGCAGTAGGAGGTATTCGGGGCAGTATCTTAACCATAGGGAAGTATTTATTTTGTAAAAAATTATATACTATTCTACTCTTTGAATTTCGCTTTTTGTCGGTGTTGGCCTCGCCGCAAGCTTTCTAGAAAAAAAAGTATGCCCCGATCGGATAACGGATGCAAAAATTATGCTCGTTTTAGGTTATAGGTCTCCAATTTCATGTGCTTACACCCACGGTGTGCTGAACCGCGAGGCCGAGGGATGTGGGTTACCTTCCATGGTTCCTTGTGTACCCATAAACTCGGTAGTCTAGGCACGGTTCATGTTACAGGGGGGCGAGTCCTCCACCACGATGGAGTTCGACGCTGTATTGAATGTAACATGCTGGCAGTAGGAGGTATTCGGGGCAGTATCTTAACCACAGGGAAGTATTTATTTTGTAAAAAATTATATACTATTCTACTCTTTGAATTTCACTTTTTATCGGTATTGGCCTCGCCGCAAGCTTTCTAGAAAAAAAGTATGCCCCGAACGGACAACGGCACACAAAAGTTACACTTGGTTTAGGTTATAGGTCTCATTTTTCATGTGCTTACACCGACGGTGTGCTGAACTGCATGGCCGAGGGATGTGGGTTATCTTCCATAGTTCCTTGTGTACTGATAAACTCGGTAGTCTAAGCGCGGTTCATGATACGGTGGGCGAGTCCTCCACCACGATGGAGTTCGACACTGTATTGAATGTAACATGCTGCCAGTAGGAGGTATTCGGGGCAGTATCTTAACCATAGGGAAGTATTTATTTTGTAAAAAATTATATACTATTCTACTCTTTGAATTTCACTTTTTATCGGTATTGGCCTCGCCGCAAGCTTTCTAGAAAAAAAGTATGCCCCGAACGGACAACGGACACAAAAGTTACACTTGGTTTAGGTTATAGGTCTCATTTTTCATGTGCTTACACCGACGGTGTGCTGAACTGCATGGCCGAGGGATGTGGGTTATCTTCCATAGTTCCTTGTGTACTGATAAACTCGGTAGTCTAAGCGCGGTTCATGATACGGTGGGCGAGTCCTCCACCACGATGGAGTTCGACACTGTATTGAATGTAACATGCTGCCAGTAGGAGGTATTCGGGGCAGTATCTTAACCATAGGGAAGTATTTATTTTGTAAAAAATTATATACTATTCTACTCTTTGAATTTCGCTTTTTGTCGGTGTTGGCCTCGCCGCAAGCTTTCTAGAAAAAAAAGTATGCCCCGATCGGACAACGGATGCAAAAGTTACTGCTCAGTTTAGATTATAGGTCTCAATTTTCATGTGCTTACACCCACGGTGTGCTGAACCGCGTGGCCGAGGGATGTGGGTTACCTTCCATGGTTCCTTGTGTACCCATAACTCGGTAGTCTAGGCGCGGTTCATGATACGAGTGGGCGAGTCCTCCACCACGATGGAGTTTGATGCTGTATTGAATGTAACATGCTGGCAGTAAGGAGGTATTCGGGGCAGTATCTTAACCATAGGGAAGTATTATTTTGTAAAAAATTATATACTATTCTACTCTTTGAATTTTGCTTTTTGTCGGTGTTGGCCTCGCCGCAAGCTTTATAGAAAAAAAAGTATGCCCCGATCGGACAACGGATGCAAAAGTTATGTTCATTTTAGGTTATAGGTCTCAATTTACATGTGCTTACACCCACGGTGTGCTGAACCGCGTGGCCGAGGGATGTGGGTTACCTTCCATGTTCCTTGTGTACCCATGAACTCGGTAGTCTAGGCGCGGTTCATGATACAGTGGGCGAGTCCTCCACCACGATGAGTTTCGACGCTGTATTGAATGTAACATGCCGGCAGTAAGGAGGTATTCGGGGCAGTATCTTAACCACAGGGAAGTATTTATTTGTAAAAAATTATATACTATTCTACTCTTTGAATTTCGCTTTTTGTCGGTATTGGCCTCGCCGCAAGCTTTCTAGAAAAAAAGTATGCCCCGATCGGACAACGGATGCAAAAGTTATGCTCATTTTAGGTTATAGGTCTCAATTTCATGTGCTTACACCCACGGTGTGCTGAACCGCGTGGCCGAGGGATGTGGGTTACCTTCCATGGTTCCTTGTGTACCCATAAACTCGGTAGTCTAGGCGCGGTTCATGATACGGGGGCGAGTCCTCCACCACGATGGAGTTTCGACGCTGTATTGAATGTAACATGCTGGCAGTAAGGAGGTATTCGGGGCAGTATCTTAACCATAGGGAAGTATTTATTTGTAAAAAATTATATACTATTCTACTCTTTGAATTTTGCTTTTTGTCGGTATTGGCCTCGCCGCAAGCTTTCTAGAAAAAAAGTATGCCCCGATCGGACAACGGATGCAAAAGTTATGTTCATTTTAGGTTATAGGTCTCATTTACATGTGCTTACACCCACGGTGTGCTGAATCCGCGTGGCCGAGGGATGTGGGTTACCTTCCATGGTTCCTTGTGTACCCATAAACTCGGTAGTCTAGGCACGGTTCATGATACGTGGGCGAGTCCTCCACCACGATGGAGTTCGACACTGTATTGAATGTAACATGCTGGCAGTAGGAGGTATTCGGGGCAGTATCTTAACCATAGGGAAGTATTTATTTTGTAAAAAATTATATACTATTCTACTCTTTGAATTTCGTTTTTGTCGGTATTAGGCCTCGCCGCAAGCTTTCTAGAAAAAAAGTATGCCCCGAACGGACAACGGACGCAAAAGTTACGCTTCGTTTAGGTTATAGGTCTCATTTTTCATGTGCTTACACCCACGGTGTGCTGAACGCGTGGCCGAGGGATGTGGGTTACCTTCCATGGTTCCTTGTGTACCCATAAACTCGGTAGTCTAGGCGCGGTTCATGATACGAGTGGGCGAGTCCTCCACCACGATGGAGTTCGACGCTGTATTGAATGTAACATGCTGCAGTAGGAGGTATTCGGGGCAGTATCTTAACCATAGGGAAGTATTTATTTTGTAAAAAATTATATACTATTCTACTCTTTGAATTTCGCTTTTTGTCGGTGTTGGCCTCGCCGCAAGCTTTCTAGAAAAAAAAGTATGCCCCGATCGGATAACGGATGCAAAAGTTATGCTCATTTTAGATTATAGGTCTCCATTTTCATGTGCTTACACCCACGGTGTGCTGAACCGCGTGGCCGAGGGATGTGGGTTACCTTCCATGGATTCCTTGTGTACCCATAAACTCGGTAGTCTAGGCACGGTTCATGATACGGGGGGCGAGTCCTCCACCACGATGGAGTTCGATACTGTATTGAATGTAACATGCTGGCAGTAGGAGGTATTCAGGGACAGTATCTTAACCATAGGGAAGTATTTATTTTGTAAAAAATTATATACTATTCTACTCTTTGAATTTCGCTTTTTGTCGGTATTGGCCTCGCCGCAAGCTTTCTAGAAAAAATAGAATGCCCCGAACGGACAACAGACGCAAAAGTTACACTCGTTTTAGGTTATAGGTCTCATTTTTCGTGTGCTTACACCCACAGTGTGCTGAGCCGCGTGGCCGAGGGATGTGGGTTACCTTCCATGGTTCCTTGTGTACCCATACACTCGGTAGTCTAGGCGCGATTCATGATACAGTGGGCGAGTCCTCCACCACGATGGAGTTCGACGCTGTATTGAATGTAACATGCTGGCAGTAGGAGGTATTCGGGGCAGTATCTTAACCACAGGGAAGTATTTATTTTGTAAAAAATTATATACTATTCTACTCTTTGAATTTCACTTTTATCGGTATTGGCCTCGCCGCAAGCTTTCTAGAAAAAAAGTATGCCCCGAACGGACAACGGACACAAAGTTACACTTGGTTTAGGTTATAGGTCTCATTTTTCATGTGCTTACACCCGACGGTGTGCTGAACTTTATGGCCGAGGGATGTGGGTTATCTTCCATAGTTCCTTGTGTACTGATAAACTCGGTAGTCTAAGGCGCGGTTCATGATACGGTGGGCGAGTCCTCCACCACGATGGAGTTCGACGCTGTATTGAATGTAACATGCTGGCAGTAGGAGGTATTCGGGGCAGTATCTTAACCATAGGGAAGTATTTATTTTGTAAAAAATTATATACTATTCTACTCTTTGAATTTCGCTTTTTGTCGGTGTTGGCCTCGCCGCAAGCTTTCTAGAAAAAAAGTATGCCCCGATCGGACAACGGACTGCAAAAGTTACTGCTCGTTTTAGGTTATAGGTCTCATTTTCATGTGCTTACACCCACGGTGTGCTGAACCGCGTGGCCGAGGGATGTGGGTTACCTTCCATGGTTCCTTGTGTACCCATAAACTCGGTAGTCTAGGCGCGGTTCATGATACGGTGGGCGAGTCCTCCACCACGATGGAAGTTTGACGCTGTATTGAATGTAACATGCCTGGCAGTAGGAGGTATTCGGGGCAGTATCTTAACCATAGGGAAGTATTATTTGTAAAAAATTATATACTATTCTACTCTTTGAATTTCGCTTTTTGTCGGTATTGGCCTCGCCGCAAGCTTTCTAGAAAAAATGTATGCCCCGAACGGACAACGGACGCAAAAGTTACGCTCGTTTAAGTTTATAGGTCTCATTTTCATGTGCTTACACCCACGGTGTACTGAACCGCGTGGCCGAGGGATGTGGGTTACCTTCCATGGTTCCTTGTGTACCCATAAACTCGGTAGTCTAGGCGCTGGTTCATGCTACGGTGGGCGGAGTCCTGCACCACGATGGAGTTCGATGCTGTATTGAATGTAACATGCTGGCAGTAGGAGGTATTCGGGGCAGTATCTTAACCATAGGGAAGTATTTATTTTATAAAAAATTATATACTATTCTACTCTTTGAATTTTGCTTTTTGTCGGTATTGGCCTCGCCGCAAGCTTTCTAGAAAAAAGTATGCCCCGAACGGACAACGGACGCAAAAGTTACGCTTGTTTTAGGTTATAGGTCTCATTTTTCATGTGCTTACACCCACGGTGTGCTGAACCGCGTGGCCGAGGGATGTGGGTTACCTTCCATGGTTCCTTGTGTACCCATAAACTTGGTAGTCTAGGCGTGGTTCATGCTACGGTGGGCGAGTCCTGCACCACGATGGAGTTCGATGCTGTATTGAATGTAACATGCTGGCAGTAGGAGGTATTTGGGGCAGTATCTTAACCATTGAGAAGTATTTATTTTATAAAAAATATATACTATTCTACTCTTTGAATTTGCTTTTTATCGGTATTGGCCTCGCCGCAAGCTTTCTAGAAAAAAAGTATGCCCCGAACGGACAACGGACACAAAAGTTACGCTTGTTTTAGGTTATAGGTCTCATTTTTCATGTGCTTACACCCACGGTGTGCTGAACCGCATGGCCGAGGGATGTGGGTTATCTTCCATAGTTCCTTGTGTACCTGATAAACTCGGTAGTCTAAGCGCGGTTCATGATACGGTGGGCGAGTCCTCCACCACGATGGAGTTCGACACTGTATTGAATGTAACATGCTGCCAGTAGGAGGTATTCGGGGCAGTATCTTAACCATAGGGAAGTATTTATTTTATAAAAAAATTATATACTATTCTACTCTTTGAATTTTCTTTTTATCGGTATTGGCCTCGCCGCAAGCTTTCTAGAAAAAAAGTATGCCCCGACGGACAACGGACACAAAAGTTACGCTTGTTTAGGTTATAGGTCTCATTTTTCATGTGCTTACACCGACGGTGTGCTGAACTGCATGGCCGAGGGATGTGGGTTATCTTCCATAGTTCCTTGTGTACTGATAAACTCGGTAGTCTAAGCGCGGTTCATGATACGGTGGGCGAGTCCTCCACCACGATGGAGTTCGACACTGTATTGAATGTAACATGCTGCCAGTAGGAGGTATTCGGGGCAGTATCTTAACCATAGGGAAGTATTTATTTTGTAAAAAATTATATACTATTCTACTCTTGAATTTCGCTTTTTGTCGGTGTTGGCCTCGCCGCAAGCTTTCTAGAAAAAAAAGTATGCCCCGATCGGATAACGGATGCAAAAATTATGCTCATTTTTAGTTATAGGTCTCATTTTTCATGTGCTTACACCCACGGTGTGCTGAACCGCGTGGCCGAGGGATGTGGGTTACCTTCCATGGTTCCTTGTGTACCCATACACTCGGTAGTCTAGGCGCGATTCATGATACAGTGGGCGAGTCCTCCACCACGATGGAGTTCGACGCTGTATTGAATGTAACATGCTGGCAGTAGGAGGTATTCGGGGCAGTATCTTAACCATAGGGAAGTATTTATTTTGTAAAAAATTATATACTATTCTACTCTTTGAATTTCACTTTTTATCGGTATTGGCCTCGCCGCAAGCTTTCTAGAAAAAAAAGTATGCCCCGATCGGATAACGGATGCAAAAATTATGCTCATTTTAGATTATAAGTCTCCAATTTCATGTGCTTACACCCACGGTGTGCTGAACCGCGTGGCCGAGGGATGTGGGTTACCTTCCATGGTTCCTTGTGTACCAATGAACTCCGGTAGTCTAGGCACGGTTCATGATACGGGGGGCGAGTCCTCCACCACGATGAAGTTCGATACTGTATTGAATGTAACATGCTGGCAGTAGGAGGTATTCGGGGCAGTATCTTAACCATAGGGAAGTATTTATTTTGTAAAAAATTATATACTATTCTACTCTTTGAATTTCGCTTTTGTCGGTGTTGGCCTCGCCGCAAGCTTTCTAGAAAAAAAAGTATGCCCCGATCGGACAACGGATGCAAAAGTTATGCTCGTTTTAGGTTATAGGTCTCCAATTTCATGTGCTTACACCCACGGTGTGCTGAACCGCTGGCCGAGGGATGTGGGTTACCTTCCATGGTTCCTTGTGTACCCATAAACTCGGTAGTCTAGGCACGGTTCATGATACGGGGGGCGAGTCCTCCACCACGATGGAGTTCGACGCTGTATTGAATGTAACATGCTGGCAGTAGGAGGTATTCGGGGCAGTATCTTAACCATAGGGAAGTATTTATTTTGTAAAAAATTATATACTATTCTACTCTTTGAATTTCGCTTTTTGTCGGTATTGGCCTCGCCGCAAGCTTTCTAGAAAAAAAGTATGCCCCGAACGGACAACGGACACAAAAGTTACGCTTGTTTAGGTTATAGGTCTCATTTTTCATGTGCTTACACCGACGGTGTGCTGAACTGCATGGCCGAGGGATGTGGGTTATCTTCCATAGTTCCTTGTGTACTGATAAACTCGGTAGTCTAAGCGCGGTTCATGATACGGTGGGCTGAGTCCTCCACCACGATGGAGTTCGACACTGTATTGAATGTAACATGCTGCCAGTAGGAGGTATTCGGGGCAGTATCTTAACCATAGGGAAGTATTTATTTTGTAAAAAATTATATACTATTCTACTCTTTGAATTTCGCTTTTTGTCGGTGTTGGCCTCGCCGCAAGCTTTCTAGAAAAAAAAGTATGCCCCGATCGGATAACGGATGCAAAAATTATGCTCGTTTTAGGTTATAGGTCTCCAATTTCATGTGCTTACACCCACGGTGTGCTGAACCGCGAGGCCGAGGGATGTGGGTTACCTTCCATGGTTCCTTGTGTACCCATAAACTCGGTAGTCTAGGCACGGTTCATGATACGGGGGGCGAGTCCTCCACCACGATGGAGTTCGACGCTGTATTGAATGTAACATGCTGGCAAGTAGGAGGTATTCGGGGCAGTATCTTAACCACAGGGAAGTATTTATTTTGTAAAAATTATATACTATTCTACTCTTTGAATTTCACTTTTTATCGGTATTGGCCTCGCCGCAAGCTTTCTAGAAAAAAAGTATGCCCCGAACGGACAACGGACACAAAAGTTACACTTGGTTTAGGTTATAGGTCTCATTTTCATGTGCTTACACCCGACGTGTGCTGAACGCATGGCCGAGGGATGTGGGTTACCTTCCATAGTTCCTTGTGTACTGATAAACTCGGTAGTCTAAGCGCGGTTCATGATACGGTGGGCGAGTCCTCCACCACGATGGAGTTTCGACACTGTATTGAATGTAACATGCCTGCAGTAGGAGGTATTCGGGGCAGTATCTTAACCATAGGGAAGTATTATTTTGTAAAAAATTATATACTATTCTACTCTTTGAATTTCGCTTTTTGTCGGTGTTGGCCTCGCCGCAAGCTTTCTAGAAAAAAAGTATGCCCCGATCGGATAACGGATGCAAAAATTATGCTCATTTTAGATTATAGGTCTCCAATTTCATGTGCTTACACCCACGGTGTGCTGAACCGCGTGGCCGAGGGATGTGGGTTACCTTCCATGGTTCCTTGTGTACCAATAAACTCGGTAGTCTAGGCACGGTTCATGATACGGGGGGCGAGTCCTCCACCACGATGGAGTTCGATACTGTATTGAATGTAACATGCTGGCAGTAGGAGGTATTCAGGGCAGTATCTTAACCATAGGGAAGTATTTATTTTGTAAAAAATTATATACTATTCTACTCTTTGAATTTTGCTTTTTGTCGGTGTTGGCCTCGCCGCAAGCTTTATAGAAAAAAAAGTATGCCCCGATCGGACAACGGATGCAAAAGTTATGTTCATTTTAGGTTATAGGTCTCAATTTACATGTGCTTACACCCACGGTGTGCTGAACCGCGTGGCCGAGGGATGTGGGTTACCTTCCATGGTTCCTTGTGTACCATAAACTCGGTAGTCTAGGCGCGGTTCATGATACGAGTGGGCGAGTCCTCCACCACGATGGAGTTCGACGCTGTATTGAATGTAACATGCTGGCAGTAGGAGGTATTCGGGGCAGTATCTTAACCATAGGGAAGTATTTATTTTGTAAAAAATTATATACTATTCTACTCTTTGAATTTTGCTTTTTGTCGGTGTTGGCCTCGCCGCAAGCTTTCTAGAAAAAAAAGTATGCCCCGATCGGACTAACGGATGCAAAAGTTATGCTCATTTTAGGTTATAGGTCTCCAATTTCATGTGCTTACACCCACGGTGTGCTGAACCGCGTGGCCGAGGGATGTGGGTTACCTTCCATGGTTCCTTGTGTACCCATAAACTCGGTAGTCTAGGCACGGTTCATGATACGGGGGGCGAGTCCTCCACCACGATGGAGTTTCGACGTGTATTGAATGTAACATGCTGGCAGTAGGAGGTATTCGGGCAGTATCTTAACCATAGGGAAGTATTTATTTTAGTAAAAAATTATATACTATTCTACTCTTTGAATTTCGCTTTTTGTCGGTATTGGCCTCGCCGCAAGCTTTCTAGAAAAAAAAGTATGCCCCGATACGGACAACGGATGCAAAAAGTATGCTCATTTTAGGTTATAGGTCTCATTTTTCATGTGCTTACACCCACGGTGTGCTGAACCGCGTGGCCGAGGGATGGGGTTACCTTCCATGGTTCCTTGTGTACCCATAAACTCGGTAGTCTAGGCGCGGTTCATGATACAGTGGGCGAGTCCTCCACCACGATGGAGTTCGACGCTGTATTGAATGTAACATGCTGGCAGTAGGAGGTATTCAGGGGCAGTATCTTAACCACTAGGGAAGTATTTATTTTGTAAAAAATTATATACTATTCTACTCTTTGAATTTTGCTTTTTGTCGGTGTTGGCCTCGCCGCAAGCTTTCTAGAAAAAAAAGTATGCCCCGAACGGACAACGGATGCAAAAAGTTATGTTATTTTAGGTTATAGGTCTCAATTTACATGTGCTTACACCCACGGTGTGCTGAACCGCGTGGCCGAGGGATGTGGGTTACCTTCCATGGTTCCTTGGTGTACCCATAACCTCGGTAGTCTAGGCGCGGTTTCATGATACGGTGGGCGAGTCCTCCACCACGATGGAGTTCGAAGCTGTATTGAATGTAACATGCTGGCAGTAGGAGGTATTCGGGGCAGTAATCTTAACCACAGGGAAGTATTTATTTTGTAAAAAATTATATACTATTCTACTATCTTTGAATTTCACCTTTTTATCAGGTATTGGCCTCGCCGCAAGCTTCTAGAAAAAAAGTATGCCCCGAACGGACAACGGACACAAAGTTACACTTGGTTTAGGTTATAGGTCTCATTTTTCATGTGCTTACACCGACGGTGTGCTGAACGGCATGGCCGAGGGATGTGGGTTACTTCCATAGTTCCTTGTGTACTGAATAAACTCGGTAGTCTAAGCGCGGTTCATGATACGGTGGGCGAGTCCTCCACCACGATGGAGTTCGACACTGTATTGAATTGTAACATGCTGCCAGTAGGAGTATTCGGGGCAGTACTTAACCATAGGGAAGTATTTATTTTGTAAAAAAATTATATACTATTCTACTCTTTGAATTTCGCTTTTTGTCGGTGTTGGCCTCGCCGCAAGCTTTCTAGAAAAAAAGTATCCCCTATCGGAACCGACGCGGATGCAAAGTTGGCTCGTTTTAGATTATAGGTTCTCAATTTTCATTGTGCTTACACCCAGGTGTGCTGAACCGCGTGACCGAGGGATGTGGGTTACCTTCCATGGTTCCTTGTGTACCACATAACATCGGTAGTCTATGCACGGTTCATGATACGGTGGGCGAGTCCTCCACCACTGATGCGCGTTCGATACTGTATTTGAATGTAACATCGCTGTGCTAGTAGGAGGTTATTCAGGGCACTATCTTAACCATGGGAAGTATTTTATTTTGTAATAAAATTATATACTATTCTACTCTTTGAATTTTGCTTTTTGTCGGTGTTGGCCTCGCCGCTAAGCTTTCCTAGAAAAAAACGTTATGCCCCGATAGGACCAAAGGATGCAAAAGTTATGCTTTCGTTTTAGGTTATAGGTCTCAATTTACATGTGCTTACACCCATGGAGTGCTGAACAGCGTTGGCTGAGGATGTTGGGTTACCTTTCATGGTTCCTTGTGTACCCATAAAAGTCGGAGTCTAGGCGTCGGTTTCATGATCCGGTGCGCTGAGTCTCTCACGACGAATGGAGTTCGACGCTGCTATTGAATGCTAACATGCTAGCACGTAGGAGGCTATTTCGGGGCAAGTATCCTTAACCATAGGGAAGTATTTATCTATAAAAAATTAATTACTACTTCTACTCTTTGAATTTCGCTTTTTGTCGGTATTGGCCTCGCCGAAGCTTTCTAGAAAAAAATTCATGCCCCGAACGGACCTAACGGACGCAACAAGTTTTACTGCTCCGTGTTTAGGTTACTAGGTTCCCATTTTTTGTGTGCTTAACACACGAGTGTGCCTGAACCGGCATGGCAGAAGGGATTGTGGGTTACCTTCCATGGTTTCTGTTGTACCCATTAAATCCCGGTAGTCTAGGCGTGGTTCATGATTACAGATGGGCTGAGTTCTCCACCGCGATGGAGCTTTCGACGCCTGTATTGCAATGTAACATGCTGGCAGTGGACGGTATTCAGGGGCAGTTATCTTAACCTAGAGGGAAGTATTTATTTTAAAAAATTATATACTATTCTACTCTTTGAATTTCGCTTTTTGTCGGTTGGCCTCGCCACAGCTTTCAGAAAAAAAAGTATGCCCCGAACGGACATGCAAAAGTTGCTGTTTTAGGTTAGGTCTCCTTTTTTGTGCTTACACACGGTGTGCTGAACCGCGTGGCCGAGGGATGTGGGTTACCTTCCATGGTTCCTTGTACCATAAACTCGGTAGTCTAGGCGGTTCATGATACGGGGCGAGTCCTCCACCACGATGGAGTTCATGTATTGAATGTAACATGCTGGCAGTAGGAGGTATTCGGGGCAGTATCTAACCATAGGGAAGTATTTTTTTGTAAAAAA
>MU847694.1:0-45100 GCA_032690845.1 Eleusine coracana subsp. coracana
TGATCCCTTTAGTGATTTTTGCTATGTTTTTGAAAAACATCACCCTCCCCCCCGAAGTGCTAGGGCGAGGTGTTTTTGGGGCGAACCCTTTGTTGGGTTTGGGCTACAACGAGCCATTTAGCGATTTTTGGTAAGTTTTTGCAAAATGCCACCTCCCCTCGAAGTGCTAGGGGCGGTGTTTTTCGGGCGAACCTTCATTGGGTTTGGGATGCAATGAGCCCCTTAGCGATTTTTGCTAGGTTTTTGAAAACCACCCTCCCCCTCGAAGTGCTAGGGGCGATGCGTTTCGGGCAAACCTTCGTTGGGTTTGGGCTGCAAGTAGCCCATTAGATTTTTGCTATGTTTTTGAAAAACGCCACCCTCCCCCTCAAAGTGCTAGGGGCGAGGTGTTTGTGGGTGAACCATTCATTGGGGTTTGGACTGCAACCCCTTAGTGATTTTTACTACGTTTTTGAAAAACACCACCCTCACCACAAAGTCCAAGGGCCGGGGTGTTCGGGCGAATCCATCATTAGGATTGGACTGCAACGATCCCTTTAGCGATTTTTGCTAAGTTTTTGAAAAACGCCACCCTCCCCTCGAAGTGCTAGGGGTGAGGTGTTTTTGGGCGAACCCATCGTTGGGTTTGGTCTGCAATGAGCCCCTTAGTGATTTTTTGCTATGTTTTTGAAAAACGACACCCTCCCTCTCGAAGTGCTAGGGGTGAGGTGTTTTCGGGCGAACCCTTCGTTGGGTTTGGGCTGCAACAAGCCATTTAGCAAATTTTTGGTATGTTTTTGCAAAACTCCACGCTCCCCCTCGAAGTGCAAGGGTGAGGTGTTTTCGGGCGAACCCTTCATTGGGTTTGGGCTGCAACGAGCCCCTTAGTGATTTTTGCTAAGTTTTTAAAAAACACCACCCTCCCGCTCGAAGTGCTAGGGGCGAGGTGTTTTTGGGGGTGAACCCTTTATTGGGTTTGGACTGCAACGAGCTCCTTAGTGATTTTTACTATGTTTTTGAAAAAACACCACCCTCCCCCTCGAAGTGCTAGGGGCAAGGTGTTTTCGGGCGAACCCTTCATTGGGTTGGGCTGCAACGAGCCCCTTAGTGATTTTAGCTATGTTTTTGAAAAACACCACCCTCCCCCTCGAAGTGCTAGGGGCGATGTGTTTCCAGGTGAACCTTACGTTGGGTTTGGGCTGCAATTAGTCCCTTATGGATTTTTGCTAAGTTTTTGAAAAATGCCACCCTCCCCATCGAAGTGCTAGAGGCGAGGTGTTTTCGGGCGAACCCATCATTGGGTTTGGGCTGCAACAAGCCCCTTAGTGATTTTTGCTATGTTTTTGAAAAACATCACCCTTCCCCACAAAGTGCTAGGGGCGGGTTGTTTTCGGGCGAACCCTTCATTGGGTTTGGGCTGCAATGATCCCTTTAGTGATTTTTTGCTAAGTTTTTGAAAACGCCACCCTCCCCCTCGAAGTGCTAGGGGTGAGGTGTTTTTGGGCGAACCCATCGTTGGGTTTGGTCTGCAATGAGCCCCTTAGCGATTTTTTGCTATGTTTTTGAAAAACGACACCCTCCCCCTCAAAGTGCTAGGGGCGAGGTATTTTCATGCGAACCATTCGTTGGGTTTGGGCTGCACGAGCCATTTAGCGAATTTTTGGTATGTTTTTGCAAAACGCCACCCTCCCCTTCAAAGTGCAAGGGGCGAGGTGTTTTCGGGCAAACCCTTCATCAAATTTGGGCTGCAACGAGCCCCTTAGGGATTTTTGCTAAGTTTTTGAAAAATGCCACCCTCCCCCTCGCAGTGCTAGGGGCGATGTGTTTCTGGGTGAACCATTCGTTGGGTTTGGGCTGCAATTAGCCCCTTAGCGATTTTTGCTAAGTTTTTAAAAAACGGCATCGTCCCCCTCGGAGTGCTTGGGGCGAGGTGTTTTCGGGCGAACCCTTCATTGGGTTTGGGCAGCAACATGCCCCTTAGCGATTTTTGTCAATGTTATGAATAACGCCACCCTCCCCCTCGAAGTCCTTTGGGTGAGGTGTTTTTGGGCGAACCCTTCGCTGGGTTTGGGCTGCAACGAGCCATTTAGCGATTTTTCGTAAGTTTTTGCAACCACCCTCGCACACGAAGTGCATGGGCCGGGGTGTTTTCGGGCGAATCCATCGTTAGGTTTGGACTGCAACGATCCCCTTAGTGTTTTTTGCTATATTTTTGAAAAACGCCACCCTCCCCCTCGAAGTGCTAGGGGCGAGGTGTTTTCGGGCGAACCCTTTGTTGGGTTTGGGCTGCAACGAGCCATTTAGCGATATTTGGTAAGTTTTGCGAAATGCCACCTTCCCCTCGAAGTGCAAGGGGCTAGGTGTTTTCGGGCGAACCCTTCATTGGGTTTGGGATGCAACGAGCCCCTTAGCGATTTTTGCTAGGTTTTTGAAAAATGCCACCCTCCCCCTCGAAGTGCTAGGGGCGATGTGTTTCCGGGCAAACCATTCGTTGGGTTTGGGCTGCAAGTGGCCCATTAGCGATTTTTGCTATGTTTTTTAAAAACGCCACCCTCTCCCTCAAATTGCTAGGGGCGAGGTGTTTTTGGGTGAACCATTCATTGGGTTTGGACTGCAACAGGCCCCTTAGTGATTTTTACTATGTTTTTGAAAAACAGCACCCTCGCACACGAAGGGCAAGGGCCGGGGTGTTCTCGGGCGAATCCATCGTTAGGTTTGGACTGCAATGATCCCTTTAGCGATTTTTGCTAAGTTTTTGAAAAACGACACCCTCCCTCTCGAAGTGCTAGGGGTGAGGTGTTTTCGGGCGAACCCTTCGTTGGGTTTGGGCTGCAACGAGCCATTGAGATAATTTTTGGTATATTTTTGCAAAATGCCACCCTCCCCCTCAAAGTGCAACGGGCGAGGTGTTTTCGGGCGAACCCTTCATTGGGTTTGGGCTGCAACGAGCCACTTAGTGATTTTTGCTAAGTTGTTGAAAAACACCACCCTCCCGCTCGAAGTGCTAGGGGCGAGGTGTTTTTGGGGTGAACCCTTTGTTGGGTTTGGGCTGCAACGAGTTCCTAAGTGATTTTTACTATGTTTTTGAAAACACCACCCTCCCCCACGAAGACCTAGGGGCAAGGTGTTTTCAGGCGAACCCTTTATTGGGTTTGGGCTGCAACGAGCCCCTTAGTGATTTTTGCTAAGTTTTTGAAAAATTCCACCCTCCCCCTCAAAGTGCTAGGGGAAAGGTGTTTTTGGGCGAACCCTTCATTGGGTTTGGACTGCAATTAGCCCCTTAGCGATTTTTGCAAAGTTTTTGAAAAACGGCACCCTCCCCCTCAAAGTGCTAGGTGCAAGGTGTTTTTGGGCGAACGATTCATTGGGTTTAGGCTGCAATTAGCCCCTTAGGGATTTTTGTTATGTTTTTGAAAAACACCACCCTCCCCCTCGAAGTGCTAGGGGTGAGGTGTTTTTGGGCGAAACCTTCGTTGGTTTTTGTCTGCAACGAGCCCCTTAGCGATTTTTGGTAATTTTTTGCAAAACGCCACCCTCCCCCTCGAAGTGCAAGGTGCAAGGTGTTTTCGGGCGAACCATTCATTGGGGTTGGGCTGCAACGAGCCCCTTAGTGATTTTTGCTAAGTTTTTGAAAAACACCACCCTTCCCCTCGAAGTGCTAGGGGCGATGTGTTTCCGGGTGAACCTTACGTTGGGTTTGGGCTGCAATTAGCCCCTTAAGGATTTTTGCTAAGTTTTTGAAAAACGCCACCCTCCCCCTCGAAGTGCTAGAGGCGAGGTGTTTTTGGGCGAACCCTTCATTGGGTTTGGGCAGCAACAAGCCCCGTAGTGATTTTTACTATGTTTTTGAAAAACATCACCCTTCCCCACAAAGTGCTAGGGGCGGGGTGTTTTCGGGCGAACCCTTCATTCGGTTTGGGCTGCAATGATCCCTTTAGTGATTTTTGCTACGTTTTTGAAAAACATCACCCTCCCCCTCAAAGTGCTAGGTGCAAGGTGTTTTTGGGCGAACGATTCATTGGGTTTAGGCTGCAATTAGCCCCTTAGGGATTTTTGCTATGTTTTTGAAAAACACCACCCTCCCCCTCGAAGTGCTAGGGGTGAGGTGTTTTTGGGCGAACCCTTCATTCGTTTTGGGCTGCAAATGATCCCTTTAGTGATTTTTGCTATGTTTTTGAAAAACATCACCCTCCCCCCCGAAGTGCTAGGGGCGAGGTGTTTTTGGGCGAACCCTTTGTTGGGTTTGGGCTACAACGAGCCATTTAGCGATTTTTGGTAAGTTTTGCAAAATGCCACCTTCCCCTCGAAGTGCAAGGGGCAAGGTGTTTTCGGACGAACGCTTCATTGGGTTTGGGATGCAATGAGCCCCTTAGCGATTTTTGCTAGGTTTTTGAAAAATGCCACCCTCCCCCTCGAAGTGCTAGGGGCGATGCGTTTCCGGGCAAACCATTCGTTGGGTTTGGGCTGCAAGTAGCCCATTAGCGATTTTTGCTATGTTTTTGAAAAACGCCACCCTCTCCCTCAAAGTGCTAGGGGCGAGGTGTTTGTGGGTGAACCATTCATTGGGTTTGGACTGCAACAGGCCCATTAGTGATTTTTACTATGTTTTTGAAAAACACCACCCTCACACACAAAGTCCAAGGGCCGGGGTGTTGTTCGGGCGAATCCATCATTAGGATTGGACTGCAACGATCCCTTTAGCGATTTTTGCTAAGTTTTTGAAAAACGCCACCCTCCCCCTCGAAGTGCTAGGGGTGAGGTGTTTTTGGGCGAACCCATCGTTGGGTTTGGTCTGCAATGAGCCCCTTAGTGATTTTTTGCTATGTTTTTGAAAAACGACACCCTCCCTCTCGAAGTGCTAGGGGTGAGGTGTTTTCGGGCGAACCCTTCGTTGGGTTTGGGCTGCAACAAGCCATTTAGCAAATTTTTGGTATGTTTTTGCAAAACTCCACGCTCCCCCTCGAAGTGCAAGGGGTGAGGTGTTTTCGGGCGAACCCTTCATTGGGTTTGGGCTGCAACGAGCCCCTTAGTGATTTTTGCTAAGTTTTTAAAAAACACCACCCTCCCGCTCGAAGTGCTAGGGGCGAGGTGTTTTTGGGGTGAACCCTTTATTGGGTTTGGACTGCAACGAGCTCCTTAGTGATTTTTACTATGTTTTTGAAAAACACCACCCTCCCCCTCGAAGTGCTAGGGGCAAGGTGTTTTCGGGCGAACCCTTCATTGGGTTTGGGCTGCAACGAGCCCCTTAGTGATTTTAGCTATGTTTTTGAAAAACACCACCCTCCCCCTCGAAGTGCTAGGGGCGATGTGTTTCCAGGTGAACCTTACGTTGGGTTTGGGCTGCAATTAGTCCCTTATGGATTTTTGCTAAGTTTTTGAAAAATGCCACCCTCCCCATCGAAGTGCTAGAGGCGAGGTGTTTTCGGGCGAACCCATCATTGGGTTTGGGCTGCAACAAGCCCCTTAGTGATTTTTGCTATGTTTTTGAAAAACATCACCCTTCCCCACAAAGTGCTAGGGGCGGGTTGTTTTCGGGCGAACCCTTCATTGGGTTTGGGCTGCAATGATCCCTTTAGTGATTTTTTGCTAAGTTTTTGAAAAACGCCACCCTCCCCCTCGAAGTGCTAGGGGTGAGGTGTTTTTGGGCGAACCCATCGTTGGGTTTGGTCTGCAATGAGCCCCTTAGCGATTTTTTGCTATGTTTTTGAAAAACGACACCCTCCCCCTCAAAGTGCTAGGGGCGAGGTATTTTCATGCGAACCATTCGTTGGGTTTGGGCTGCACGAGCCATTTAGCGAATTTTTGGTATGTTTTTGCAAAACGCCACCCTCCCCTTCAAAGTGCAAGGGGCGAGGTGTTTTCGGGCAAACCCTTCATCAAATTTGGGCTGCAACGATCCCCTTAGGGATTTTTGCTAAGTTTTTGAAAAATGCCACCCTCCCCCTCGCAGTGCTAGGGGCGATGTGTTTCTGGGTGAACCATTCGTTGGGTTTGGGCTGCAATTAGCCCCTTAGCGATTTTTGCTAAGTTTTTAAAAAACGGCATCGTCCCCCTCGGAGTGCTTGGGGCGAGGTGTTTTCGGGCGAACCCTTCATTGGGTTTGGGCAGCAACATGCCCCTTAGCGATTTTTGTCAATGTTATGAATAACGCCACCCTCCCCCTCGAAGTCCTTTGGGTGAGGTGTTTTTGGGCGAACCCTTCGCTGGGTTTGGGCTGCAACGAGCCATTTAGCGATTTTTCGTAAGTTTTTGCAACCACCCTCGCACACGAAGTGCATGGGCCGGGGTGTTTTCGGGCGAATCCATCGTTAGGTTTGGACTGCAACGATCCCCTTAGTGTTTTTTGCTATATTTTTGAAAAACGCCACCCTCCCCCTCGAAGTGCTAGGGGCGAGGTGTTTTCGGGCGAACCCTTTGTTGGGTTTGGGCTGCAACGAGCCATTTAGCGATATTTGGTAAGTTTTGCGAAATGCCACCTTCCCCTCGAAGTGCAAGGGGCTAGGTGTTTTCGGGCGAACCCTTCATTGGGTTTGGGATGCAACGAGCCCCTTAGCGATTTTTGCTAGGTTTTTGAAAAATGCCACCCTCCCCCTCGAAGTGCTAGGGGCGATGTGTTTTCGGGCAAACCATTCGTTGGGTTTGGGCTGCAAGTGGCCCATTAGCGATTTTTGCTATGTTTTTTAAAAACGCCACCCTCTCCCTCAAATTGCTAGGGGCGAGGTGTTTTTGGGTGAACCATTCATTGGGTTTGGACTGCAACAGGCCCCTTAGTGATTTTTACTATGTTTTTGAAAAACAGCACCCTCGCACACGAAGGGCAAGGGCCGGGGTGTTCTCGGGCGAATCCATCGTTAGGTTTGGACTGCAATGATCCCTTTAGCGATTTTTGCTAAGTTTTTGAAAAACGACACCCTCCCTCTCGAAGTGCTAGGGGTGAGGTGTTTTCGGGCGAACCCTTCGTTGGGTTTGGGCTGCAACGAGCCATTGAGATAATTTTTGGTATATTTTTGCAAAATGCCACCCTCCCCCTCAAAGTGCAACGGGCGAGGTGTTTTCGGGCGAACCCTTCATTGGGTTTGGGCTGCAACGAGCCACTTAATGATTTTTGCTAAGTTGTTGAAAAACACCACCCTCCCGCTCGAAGTGCTAGGGGCGAGGTGTTTTTGGGGTGAACCCTTTGTTGGGTTTGGGCTGCAACGAGTTCCTAAGTGATTTTTACTATGTTTTTGAAAACACCACCCTCCCCCACGAAGACCTAGGGGCAAGGTGTTTTCAGGCGAACCCTTTATTGGGTTTGGGCTGCAACGAGCCCCTTAGTGATTTTTGCTAAGTTTTTGAAAAATTCCACCCTCCCCCTCAAAGTGCTAGGGGAAAGGTGTTTTTGGGCGAACCCTTCATTGGGTTTGGACTGCAATTAGCCCCTTAGCGATTTTTGCAAAGTTTTTGAAAAACGGCACCCTCCCCCTCAAAGTGCTAGGTGCAAGGTGTTTTTGGGCGAACGATTCATTGGGTTTAGGCTGCAATTAGCCCCTTAGGGATTTTTGTTATGTTTTTGAAAAACACCACCCTCCCCCTCGAAGTGCTAGGGGTGAGGTGTTTTTGGGCGAAACCTTCGTTGGTTTTTGTCTGCAACGAGCCCCTTAGCGATTTTTGGTAATTTTTTGCAAAACGCCACCCTCCCCCTCGAAGTGCAAGGTGCAAGGTGTTTTCGGGCGAACCATTCATTGGGGTTGGGCTGCAACGAGCCCCTTAGTGATTTTTGCTAAGTTTTTGAAAAACACCACCCTTCCCCTCGAAGTGCTAGGGGCGATGTGTTTCCGGGTGAACCTTACGTTGGGTTTGGGCTGCAATTAGCCCCTTAAGGATTTTTGCTAAGTTTTTGAAAAACGCCACCCTCCCCCTCGAAGTGCTAGAGGCGAGGTGTTTTTGGGCGAACCCTTCATTGGGTTTGGGCAGCAACAAGCCCCATAGTGATTTTTACTATGTTTTTGAAAAACATCACCCTTCCCCACAAAGTGCTAGGGGCGGGGTGTTTTCGGGCGAACCCTTCATTCGGTTTGGGCTGCAATGATCCCTTTAGTGATTTTTGCTACGTTTTTGAAAAACATCACCCTCCCCCTCAAAGTGCTAGGTGCAAGGTGTTTTTGGGCGAACGATTCATTGGGTTTAGGCTGCAATTAGCCCCTTAGGGATTTTTGCTATGTTTTTGAAAAACACCACCCTCCCCCTCGAAGTGCTAGGGGTGAGGTGTTTTTGGGCGAACCCTTCATTCGTTTTGGGCTGCAAATGATCCCTTTAGTGATTTTTGCTATGTTTTTGAAAAACATCACCCTCCCCCCCGAAGTGCTAGGGGTGAGGTGTTTTTGGGCGAACCCTTTGTTGGGTTTGGGCTACAACGAGCCATTTAGCGATTTTTGGTAAGTTTTGCAAAATGCCACCTTTCCCCTCGAAGTGCAAGGGGCAAGGTGTTTTCGGACGAACGCTTCATTGGGTTTGGGATGCAATGAGCCCCTTAGCGATTTTTGCTAGGTTTTTGAAAAATGCCACCCTCCCCCTCGAAGTGCTAGGGGCGATGCGTTTCCGGGCAAACCATTCGTTGGGTTTGGGCTGCAAGTAGCCCATTAGCGATTTTTGCTATGTTTTTGAAAAACGCCACCCTCTCCCTCAAAGTGCTAGGGGCGAGGTGTTTGTGGGTGAACCATTCATTGGGTTTGGACTGCAACAGGCCCATTAGTGATTTTTACTACGTTTTTGAAAAACACCACCCTCACACACAAAGTCCAAGGGCCGGGGTGTTGTTCGGGCGAATCCATCATTAGGATTGGACTGCAACGATCCCTTTAGCGATTTTTGCTAAGTTTTTGAAAAACGCCACCCTCCCCCTCGAAGTGCTAGGGGTGAGGTGTTTTTGGGCGAACCCATCGTTGGGTTTGGTCTGCAATGAGCCCCTTAGTGATTTTTTGCTATGTTTTTGAAAAACGACACCCTCCCTCTCGAAGTGCTAGGGGTGAGGTGTTTTCGGGCGAACCCTTCGTTGGGTTTGGGCTGCAACAAGCCATTTAGCAAATTTTTGGTATGTTTTTGCAAAACTCCACGCTCCCCCTCGAAGTGCAAGGGGTGAGGTGTTTTCGGGCGAACCCTTCATTGGGTTTGGGCTGCAACGAGCCCCTTAGTGATTTTTGCTAAGTTTTTAAAAAACACCACCCTCCCGCTCGAAGTGCTAGGGGCGAGGTGTTTTTGGGGTGAACCCTTTATTGGGTTTGGACTGCAACGAGCTCCTTAGTGATTTTTACTATGTTTTTGAAAAACACCACCCTCCCCCTCGAAGTGCTAGGGGCAAGGTGTTTTCGGGCGAACCCTTCATTGGGTTTGGGCTGCAACGAGCCCCTTAGTGATTTTAGCTATGTTTTTGAAAAACACCACCCTCCCCCTCGAAGTGCTAGGGGCGATGTGTTTCCAGGTGAACCTTACGTTGGGTTTGGGCTGCAATTAGTCCCTTATGGATTTTTGCTAAGTTTTTGAAAAATGCCACCCTCCCCATCGAAGTGCTAGAGGCGAGGTGTTTTCGGGCGAACCCATCATTGGGTTTGGGCTGCAACAAGCCCCTTAGTGATTTTTGCTATGTTTTTGAAAAACATCACCCTTCCCCACAAAGTGCTAGGGGCGGGTTGTTTTCGGGCGAACCCTTCATTGGGTTTGGGCTGCAATGACCCCTTTAGTGATTTTTTGCTAAGTTTTTGAAAAACGCCACCCTCCCCCTCGAAGTGCTAGGGGTGAGGTGTTTTTGGGCGAACCCATCGTTGGGTTTGGTCTGCAATGAGCCCCTTAGCGATTTTTTGCTATGTTTTTGAAAAACGACACCCTCCCCCTCAAAGTGCTAGGGGCGAGGTATTTTCATGCGAACCATTCGTTGGGTTTGGGCTGCACAAGCCATTTAGCGAATTTTTGGTATGTTTTTGCAAAACGCCACCCTCCCCTTCAAAGTGCAAGGGGCGAGGTGTTTTCGGGCAAACCCTTCATCAAATTTGGGCTGCAACGAGCCCCTTAGGGATTTTTGCTAAGTTTTTGAAAAATGCCACCCTCCCCACGCAGTGCTAGGGGCGATGTGTTTCTGGGTGAACCATTCGTTGGGTTTGGGCTGCAATTAGCCCCTTAGCGATTTTTGCTAAGTTTTTAAAAAACGGCATCGTCCCCCTCGGAGTGCTTGGGGCGAGGTGTTTTCGGGCGAACCCTTCATTGGGTTTGGGCAGCAACATGCCCCTTAGCGATTTTTGTCAATGTTATGAATAACGCCACCCTCCCCCTCGAAGTCCTTTGGGTGAGGTGTTTTTGGGCGAACCCTTCGCTGGGTTTGGGCTGCAACGAGCCATTTAGCGATTTTTCGTAAGTTTTTGCAACCACCCTCGCACACGAAGTGCATGGGCCGGGGTGTTTTCGGGCGAATCCATCGTTAGGTTTGGACTGCAACGATCCCCTTAGTGTTTTTTGCTATATTTTTGAAAAACGCCACCCTCCCCCTCGAAGTGCTAGGGGCGAGGTGTTTTCGGGCGAACCCTTTGTTGGGTTTGGGCTGCAACGAGCCATTTAGCGATATTTGGTAAGTTTTGCGAAATGCCACCTTCCCCTCGAAGTGCAAGGGGCTAGGTGTTTTCGGGCGAACCCTTCATTGGGTTTGGGATGCAACGAGCCCCTTAGCGATTTTTGCTAGGTTTTTGAAAAATGCCACCCTCCCCCTCGAAGTGCTAGGGGCGATGTGTTTTCGGGCAAACCATTCGTTGGGTTTGGGCTGCAAGTGCCCCATTAGCGATTTTTGCTATGTTTTTTAAAAACGCCACCCTCTCCCTCAAATTGCTAGGGGCGAGGTGTTTTTGGGTGAACCATTCATTGGGTTTGGACTGCAACAGGCCCCTTAGCGATTTTTACTATGTTTTTGAAAAACAGCACCCTCGCACACGAAGTGCAAGGGCCGGGGTGTTCTCGGGCGAATCCATCGTTAGGTTTGGACTGCAATGATCCCTTTAGCGATTTTTGCTAAGTTTTTGAAAAACGACACCCTCCCTCTCGAAGTGCTAGGGGTGAGGTGTTTTCGGGCGAACCCTTCGTTGGGTTTGGGCTGCAACGAGCCATTGAGATAATTTTTGGTATATTTTTGCAAAATGCCACCCTCCCCCTCAAAGTGCAACGGGCGAGGTGTTTTCGGGCGAACCCTTCATTGGGTTTGGGCTGCAACGAGCCACTTAGTGATTTTTGCTAAGTTGTTGAAAAACACCACCCTCCCGCTCGAAGTGCTAGGGGCGAGGTGTTTTTGGGGTGAACCCTTTGTTGGGTTTGGGCTGCAACGAGTTCCTAAGTGATTTTTACTATGTTTTTGAAAACACCACCCTCCCCCACGAAGACCTAGGGGCAAGGTGTTTTCAGGCGAACCCTTTATTGGGTTTGGGCTGCAACGAGCCCCTTAGTGATTTTTGCTAAGTTTTTGAAAAATTCCACCCTCCCCCTCAAAGTCCTAGGGGAAAGGTGTTTTTGGGCGAACCCTTCATTGGGTTTGGACTGCAATTAGCCCCTTAGCGATTTTTGCAAAGTTTTTGAAAAACGGCACCCTCCCCCTCAAAGTGCTAGGTGCAAGCTGTTTTTGGGCGAACGATTCATTGGGTTTAGGCTGCAATTAGCCCCTTAGGGATTTTTGTTATGTTTTTGAAAAACACCACCCTCCCCCTCGAAGTGCTAGGGGTGAGGTGTTTTTGGGCGAAACCTTCGTTGGTTTTTGTCTGCAACGAGCCCCTTAGCGATTTTTGGTAATTTTTTGCAAAACGCCACCCTCCCCCTCGAAGTGCAAGGTGCAAGGTGTTTTCGGGCGAACCATTCATTGGGGTTGGGCTGCAACGAGCCCCTTAGTGATTTTTGCTAAGTTTTTGAAAAACACCACCCTTCCCCTCGAAGTGCTAGGGGCGATGTGTTTCCGGGTGAACCTTACGTTGGGTTTGGGCTGCAATTAGCCCCTTAAGGATTTTTGCTAAGTTTTTGAAAAACGCCACCCTCCCCCTCGAAGTGCTAGAGGCGAGGTGTTTTTGGGCGAACCCTTCATTGGGTTTGGGCAGCAACAAGCCCCATAGTGATTTTTACTATGTTTTTGAAAAACATCACCCTTCCCCACAAAGTGCTAGGGGCGGGGTGTTTTCGGGCGAACCCTTCATTCGGTTTGGGCTGCAATGATCCCTTTAGTGATTTTTGCTACGTTTTTGAAAAACATCACCCTCCCCCTCAAAGTGCTAGGTGCAAGGTGTTTTTGGGCGAACGATTCATTGGGTTTAGGCTGCAATTAGCCCCTTAGGGATTTTTGCTATGTTTTTGAAAAACACCACCCTCCCCCTCGAAGTGCTAGGGGTGAGGTGTTTTTGGGCGAACCCTTCATTCGTTTTGGGCTGCAAATGATCCCTTTAGTGATTTTTGCTATGTTTTTGAAAAACATCACCCTCCCCCCCGAAGTGCTAGGGGCGAGGTGTTTTTGGGCGAACCCTTTGTTGGGTTTGGGCTACAACGAGCCATTTAGCGATTTTTGGTAAGTTTTGCAAAATGCCACCTTCCCCTCGAAGTGCAAGGGGCAAGGTGTTTTCGGACGAACGCTTCATTGGGTTTGGGATGCAATGAGCCCCTTAGCGATTTTTGCTAGGTTTTTGAAAAATGCCACCCTCCCCCTCGAAGTGCTAGGGGCGATGCGTTTCCGGGCAAACCATTCGTTGGGTTTGGGCTGCAAGTAGCCCATTAGCGATTTTTGCTATGTTTTTGAAAAACGCCACCCTCTCCCTCAAAGTGCTAGGGGCGAGGTGTTTGTGGGTGAACCATTCATTGGGTTTGGACTGCAACAGGCCCATTAGTGATTTTTACTACGTTTTTGAAAAACACCACCCTCACACACAAAGTCCAAGGGCCGGGGTGTTGTTCGGGCGAATCCATCATTAGGTTTGGACTGCAACGATCCCTTTAGCGATTTTTGCTAAGTTTTTGAAAAACGCCACCCTCCCCCTCGAAGTGCTAGGGGTGAGGTGTTTTTGGGCGAACCCATCGTTGGGTTTGGTCTGCAATGAGCCCCTTAGTGATTTTTTGCTATGTTTTTGAAAAACGACACCCTCCCTCTCGAAGTGCTAGGGGTGAGGTGTTTTCGGGCGAACCCTTCGTTGGGTTTGGGCTGCAACAAGCCATTTAGCAAATTTTTGGTATGTTTTTGCAAAACTCCACGCTCCCCCTCGAAGTGCAAGGGGTGAGGTGTTTTCGGGCGAACCCTTCATTGGGTTTGGGCTGCAACGAGCCCCTTAGTGATTTTTGCTAAGTTTTTAAAAAACACCACCCTCCCGCTCGAAGTGCTAGGGGCGAGGTGTTTTTGGGGTGAACCCTTTATTGGGTTTGGACTGCAACGAGCTCCTTAGTGATTTTTACTATGTTTTTGAAAAACACCACCCTCCCCCTCGAAGTGCTAGGGGCAAGGTGTTTTCGGGCGAACCCTTCATTGGGTTTGGGCTGCAACGAGCCCCTTAGTGATTTTAGCTATGTTTTTGAAAAACACCACCCTCCCCCTCGAAGTGCTAGGGGCGATGTGTTTCCAGGTGAACCTTACGTTGGGTTTGGGCTGCAATTAGTCCCTTATGGATTTTTGCTAAGTTTTTGAAAAATGCCACCCTCCCCATCGAAGTGCTAGAGGCGAGGTGTTTTCGGGCGAACCCATCATTGGGTTTGGGCTGCAACAAGCCCCTTAGTGATTTTTGCTATGTTTTTGAAAAACATCACCCTTCCCCACAAAGTGCTAGGGGCGGGTTGTTTTCGGGCGAACCCTTCATTGGGTTTGGGCTGCAATGATCCCTTTAGTGATTTTTGCTAAGTTTTTGAAAAACATCACCCTCCCCCTCGAAGTGCTAGGGGCGAGGTGTTTTCAGGCGAACCCTTTGTTGAGTTTGGGCTGCAACGAGCTATTTAGCGATTTTTGGTAAGTTTTGCGAAATACGACCTTCCCCTCGAAGTGCAAGGGGCAAGGTGTTTTCGGGCGAACCCTTCATTGGGTTTGGGATGCAACGAGCCCCTTAGCGATTTTTGCTAGGTATTTGAAAAATGCCACCCTCCCCTGCGCAGTGCTAGGGGCGATGTGTTTCCGGGCAAACCATTCGTTGGGTTTGGGCTGCATGTAGCCCATTAGTGATTTTTACTATGTTTTTGAAAAACGCCACCCTCCCCCTCGAAGTGCTAGGGGCAAGGTGTTTTCGGGCGAACCCTTCATTGGGTTTGGGCTGCAACAAGCCCCTTAGTGATTTTTGCTATGTTTTTGAAAAACACCACCCTCCCCCTCGAAGTGCTAGGGGCGATGTGTTTCCAGGTGAACCTTACGTTGGGTTTGGGCTGCAATTAGTCCCTTATGGATTTTTGCTAAGTTTTTGAAAAATGCCACCCTCCCCATCGAAGTGCTAGAGGCGAGGTGTTTTCGGGCGAACCCATCATTGGGTTTGGGCTGCAACAAGCCCCTTAGTGATTTTTGCTATGTTTGTGAAAAACATCACCCTTCCCCACAAAGTGCTAGGGGCGGGTTGTTTTCGGGCGAACCCTTCATTGGGTTTGGGCTGCAATGATCCCTTTAGTGATTTTTGCTAAGTTTTTGAAAAACATCACCCTCCCCCTCGAAGTGCTAGGGGCGAGGTGTTTTCAGGCGAACCCTTTGTTGAGTTTGGGCTGCAACGAGCTATTTAGCGATTTTTGGTAAGTTTTGCGAAATACGACCTTCCCCTCGAAGTGCAAGGGGCAAGGTGTTTTCGGGCGAACCCTTCATTGGGTTTGGGACGCAACGAGCCCCTTAGCGATTTTTGCTAGGTATTTGAAAAATGCCACCCTCCCCTGCGCAGTGCTAGGGGCGATGTGTTTCCGGGCAAACCATTCGTTGGGTTTGGGCTCCATGTAGCCCATTAGCGATTTTTTCTATGTTTTTGAAAAACGCCACCCTCTCCCTCGAAGTGCTAGGGGCGATGCGTTTCCGGGCAAACCATTCGTTGGGTTTGGGCTGCAAGTAGCCCATTAGCGATTTTTGCTATGTTTTTGAAAAACGCCACCCTCTCCCACAAAGTGCTAGGGGCGAGGTGTTTGTGGGTGAACCATTCATTGGGTTTGGATTGCAACAGGCCCATTAGCGATTTTTACTACGTTTTTGAAAAACACCACCCTCACACACAAAGTCCAAGGGCCGGGGTGTGTTCGGGCGAATCCATCATTAGGTTTGGACTGCAACGATCCCTTTAGCGATTTTTGCTATGTTTTTGAAAAATGGCACCCTCCCCCTCGAAGTGCTAGGGGCGAGGTGTTTTCGGGCAAACCCTTCATTGGGTATGGGCAGCAACGAGCCCTTTTGTAATTTTTGCTATGGTTTTGAAAAACGACACCCTCCCCCTCGAAGTGCCAGGGGCGAGGTGTTTTCAGGCAAACCCTTCGTTGGGTTTGCGCAGCAACGAGCCCCTTAGCGATTTTTGCTATGGTTTTGAATAACGCCACCCTCCCCCTCGAAGTCCTTTGGGCGAGGTGTTTTTGGACGAACCCTTCATTGGGTTTGGGCTGCAACAAGCCCCTTAGCGATTTTTGCTAAGTTTTTGAAAAACGCCACCCTCCCCCTCGAAGTGCTAGGGGTGAGGTGTTTTTGGGCGAACCCATCGTTGGGTTTGGTCTGCAATGAGCCCCTTAGTGATTTTTTGCTAAGTTTTTGAAAAATGCCACCCTCCCCATCGAAGTGCTAGAGGCGAGGTGTTTTCGGGCGAACCCATCATTGGGTTTGGGCTGCAACAAGCCCCTTAGTGATTTTTGCTATGTTTTTGAAAAACATCACCCTTCCCCACAAAGTGCTAGGGGCGGGTTGTTTTCGGGCGAACCCTTCATTGGGTTTGGGCTGCAATGATCCCTTTAGTGATTTTTGCTAAGTTTTTGAAAAACATCACCCTCCCCCTCGAAGTGCTAGGGGCGAGGTGTTTTCAGGCGAACCCTTTGTTGAGTTTGGGCTGCAACGAGCTATTTAGCGATTTTTGGTAAGTTTTGCGAAATACGACCTTCCCCTCGAAGTGCAAGGGGCAAGGTGTTTTCGGGCGAACCCTTCATTGGGTTTGGGATGCAACGAGCCCCTTAGCGATTTTTGCTAGGTATTTGAAAAATGCCACCCTCCCCTGCGCAGTGCTAGGGGCGATGTGTTTCCGGGCAAACCATTCGTTGGGTTTGGGCTGCATGTAGCCCATTAGTGATTTTTACTATGTTTTTGAAAAACGCCACCCTCCCCCTCGAAGTGCTAGGGGCAAGGTGTTTTCGGGCGAACCCTTCATTGGGTTTGGGCTGCAACAAGCCCCTTAGTGATTTTTGCTATGTTTTTGAAAAACACCACCCTCCCCCTCGAAGTGCTAGGGGCGATGTGTTTCCAGGTGAACCTTACGTTGGGTTTGGGCTGCAATTAGTCCCTTATGGATTTTTGCTAAGTTTTTGAAAAATGCCACCCTCCCCATCGAAGTGCTAGAGGCGAGGTGTTTTCGGGCGAACCCATCATTGGGTTTGGGCTGCAACAAGCCCCTTAGTGATTTTTGCTATGTTTGTGAAAAACATCACCCTTCCCCACAAAGTGCTAGGGGCGGGTTGTTTTCGGGCGAACCCTTCATTGGGTTTGGGCTGCAATGATCCCTTTAGTGATTTTTGCTAAGTTTTTGAAAAACATCACCCTCCCCCTCGAAGTGCTAGGGGCGAGGTGTTTTCAGGCAAACCCTTTGTTGAGTTTGGGCTGCAACGAGCTATTTAGCGATTTTTGGTAAGTTTTGCGAAATACGACCTTCCCCTCGAAGTGCAAGGGGCAAGGTGTTTTCGGGCGAACCCTTCATTGGGTTTGGGACGCAACGAGCCCCTTAGCGATTTTTGCTAGGTATTTGAAAAATGCCACCCTCCCCTGCGCAGTGCTAGGGGCGATGTGTTTCCGGGCAAACCATTCGTTGGGTTTGGGCTCCATGTAGCCCATTAGCGATTTTTTCTATGTTTTTGAAAAACGCCACCCTCTCCCTCGAAGTGCTAGGGGCGATGCGTTTCCGGGCAAACCATTCGTTGGGTTTGGGCTGCAAGTAGCCCATTAGCGATTTTTGCTATGTTTTTGAAAAACGCCACCCTCTCCCACAAAGTGCTAGGGGCGAGGTGTTTGTGGGTGAACCATTCATTGGGTTTGGATTGCAACAGGCCCATTAGCGATTTTTACTACGTTTTTGAAAAACACCACCCTCACACACAAAGTCCAAGGGCCGGGGTGTGTTCGGGCGAATCCATCGTTAGGTTTGGACTGCAACGATCCCTTTAGCGATTTTTGCTATGTTTTTGAAAAATGGCACCCTCCCCCTCGAAGTGCTAGGGGCGAGGTGTTTTCGGGCAAACCCTTCATTGGGTATGGGCAGCAACGAGCCCTTTTGTAATTTTTGCTATGGTTTTGAAAAACGACACCCTCCCCCTCGAAGTGCCAGGGGCGAGGTGTTTTCAGGCAAACCCTTCGTTGGGTTTGCGCAGCAACGAGCCCCTTAGCGATTTTTGCTATGGTTTTGAATAACGCCACCCTCCCCCTCGAAGTCCTTTGGGCGAGGTGTTTTTGGACGAACCCTTCATTGGGTTTGGGCTGCAACAAGCCCCTTAGCGATTTTTGCTAAGTTTTTGAAAAATGCCACCCTCCCCCTCGAAGTGCTAGGGGTGAGGTGTTTTTGGGCGAACCCATCGTTGGGTTTGGTCTGCAATGAGCCCCTTAGTGATTTTTTGCTAAGTTTTTGAAAAATGACACCCTCCCTCTCGAAGTGCTAGGGGTGAGGTGTTTTCGGGCGAACCCTTCGTTGGGTTTGGGCTGCAACAAGCCATTTAGCAAATTTTTGGTATGTTTTTGCAAAACGTCACCCTCCCCCTCGAAGTGCAAGGGGTGAGGTGTTTTCGCGCGAACCCTTCATTGGGTTTGGGCTGCAACGAGCCCCTTAGTGTTTTTTGCTAAGTTTTTGAAAAACACCACCCTCCCGCTCGAAGTGCTAGGGGCGAGGTGTTTTTGGGGTGAACCCTTCATTGGGTTTGGACTGCAACGAGCTCCTTAGTGATTTTTACTACGCTTTTGAAAAATGACACCCTCCCCCTCAAACTGCTAGGGGAAAGGTGTTTTCGGGCGAACCCTTCATTCGGTTTGGACTGCAATTAGCCCCTTCGCGATTTTTGCAAAGTTTTTGAAAAACGGCACCCTCCCCCTCAAAGTGCTAGGTGCAAGGTGTTTTGGGGTGAACGATTCATTGGGTTTAGGCTGCAATTAGCCCCTTAGGGATTTTTGTTATGTTTTTGAAAAACACCACCCTCCCCCGCGAAGTGCTAGGGGTGAGGTGTTTTTGGGCGAAACCTTCGTTGGTTTTCGTCTGCAACGAGCCCCTTAGCGATTTTTGGTAATCTTTTGCAAAACGCCACCCTCCCCCTCGAAGTGCAAGGTGCAAGGTGTTTTCGGGCGAACCCTTCATTGGGGTTGGGCTGCAACGAGCCCCTTAGTGATTTTTGCTAAGTTTTTGAGAAACACCACCCTCCCCCTCGAAGTGCTAGGGGCGATGTGTTTCTGGGTGAACCTTACGTTGGGTTTGGGCTGCAATTAGCCCCTTATGGATTTTTGCTATGTTTTTGAAAAACGCCACCCTCCCCCTCGAAGTGCTAGAGGCGAGGTGTTTTCGGGCGAACCCATCATTGGGTTTGGGCTGCAACAAGTCCCTTAGTGTTTTTTGCTATGTTTTCGAAAAACATCACCCTTCCTTACAAAGTGCTAGGGGCGGGTTGTTTTCGGGCGAACCCTTCATTGGGTTTGGGCTGCAATGAGCCCCTTAGTGATTTTAGCTATGTTTTTGAAAAACACCACCCTCCCCCTCGAAGTGCTAGGGGCGATGTGTTTCTGGGTGAACCTTACGTTGGGTTTGGGCTGCAATTAGCCCCTTATGTATTTTTGCTAAGTTTTTGAAAAACGCCACCCTCCCCCTCGAAGTGCTAGAGGCGAGGTGTTTTCGGGCGAACCCATCATTGGGTTTGGGCTGCAACAAGCCCCTTAGTGATTTTTGCTATGTTTTTGAAAAACACCACCCTCCCCCTCGAAGTGCTAGGGGCGATGTGTTTCCAGGTGAACCTTACGTTGGGTTTGGGCTGCAATTAGTCCCTTATGGATTTTTGCTAAGTTTTTGAAAAATGCCACCCTCCCCATCGAAGTGCTAGAGGCGAGGTGTTTTCGGGCGAACCCATCATTGGGTTTGGGCTGCAACAAGCCCCTTAGTGATTTTTGCTATGTTTGTGAAAAACATCACCCTTCCCCACAAAGTGCTAGGGGCGGGTTGTTTTCGGGCGAACCCTTCATTGGGTTTGGGCTGCAATGATCCCTTTAGTGATTTTTGCTAAGTTTTTGAAAAACATCACCCTCCCCCTCAAAGTGCTAGGTGCAAGGTGTTTTTGGGCGAACGATTCATTGGGTTTAGGCTGCAATTAGCCCCTTAGGGATTTTTGCTATGTTTTTGAAAAACACCACCCTCCCCCTCGAAGTGCTAGGGGTGAGGTGTTTTTGGGCGAACCCTTCATTCGTTTTGGGCTGCAAATGATCCCTTTAGTGATTTTTGCTATGTTTTTGAAAAACATCACCCTCCCCCCCGAAGTGCTAGGGGCGAGGTGTTTTTGGGCGAACCCTTTGTTGGGTTTGGGCTACAACGAGCCATTTAGCGATTTTTGGTAAGTTTTGCAAAATGCCACCTTCCCCTCGAAGTGCAAGGGGCAAGGTGTTTTTGGACGAACGCTTCATTGGGTTTGGGATGCAATGAGCCCCTTAGCGATTTTTGCTAGGTTTTTGAAAAATGCCACCCTCCCCCTCGAAGTGCTAGGGGCGATGCGTTTCCGGGCAAACCATTCGTTGGGTTTGGGCTGCAAGTAGCCCATTAGCGATTTTTGCTATGTTTTTGAAAAACGCCACCCTCTCCCTCAAAGTGCTAGGGGCGAGGTGTTTGTGGGTGAACCATTCATTGGGTTTGGACTGCAACAGGCCCATTAGTGATTTTTACTACGTTTTTGAAAAACACCACCCTCACACACAAAGTCCAAGGGCCGGGGTGTTGTTCGGGCGAATCCATCATTAGGTTTGGACTGCAACGATCCCTTTAGCGATTTTTGCTAAGTTTTTGAAAAACGCCACCCTCCCCCTCGAAGTGCTAGGGGTGAGGTGTTTTTGGGCGAACCCATCGTTGGGTTTGGTCTGCAATGAGCCCCTTAGTGATTTTTTGCTATGTTTTTGAAAAACGACACCCTCCCTCTCGAAGTGCTAGGGGTGAGGTGTTTTCGGGCGAACCCTTCGTTGGGTTTGGGCTGCAACAAGCCATTTAGCAAATTTTTGGTATGTTTTTGCAAAACTCCACGCTCCCCCTCGAAGTGCAAGGGGTGAGGTGTTTTCGGGCGAACCCTTCATTGGGTTTGGGCTGCAACGAGCCCCTTAGTGATTTTTGCTAAGTTTTTAAAAAACACCACCCTCCCGCTCGAAGTGCTAGGGGCGAGGTGTTTTTGGGGTGAACCCTTTATTGGGTTTGGACTGCAACGAGCTCCTTAGTGATTTTTACTATGTTTTTGAAAAACACCACCCTCCCCCTCGAAGTGCTAGGGGCAAGGTGTTTTCGGGCGAACCCTTCATTGGGTTTGGGCTGCAACGAGCCCCTTAGTGATTTTAGCTATGTTTTTGAAAAACACCACCCTCCCCCTCGAAGTGCTAGGGGCGATGTGTTTCCAGGTGAACCTTACGTTGGGTTTGGGCTGCAATTAGTCCCTTATGGATTTTTGCTAAGTTTTTGAAAAATGCCACCCTCCCCATCGAAGTGCTAGAGGCGAGGTGTTTTCGGGCGAACCCATCATTGGGTTTGGGCTGCAACAAGCCCCTTAGTGATTTTTGCTATGTTTGTGAAAAACATCACCCTTCCCCACAAAGTGCTAGGGGCGGGTTGTTTTCGGGCGAACCCTTCATTGGGTTTGGGCTGCAATGATCCCTTTAGTGATTTTTGCTAAGTTTTTGAAAAACATCACCCTCCCCCTCGAAGTGCTAGGGGCGAGGTGTTTTCAGGCGAACCCTTTGTTGAGTTTGGGCTGCAACGAGCTATTTAGCGATTTTTGGTAAGTTTTGCGAAATACGACCTTCCCCTCGAAGTGCAAGGGGCAAGGTGTTTTCGGGCGAACCCTTCATTGTGTTTGGGATGCAACGAGCCCCTTAGCGATTTTTGCTAGGTATTTGAAAAATGCCACCCTCCCCTGCGCAGTGCTAGGGGCGATGTGTTTCCGGGCAAACCATTCGTTGGGTTTGGGCTGCATGTAGCCCATTAGCGATTTTTGCTATGTTTTTGAAAAACGCCACCCTCTCCCTCGAAGTGCTAGGGGCGATGCGTTTCCGGGCAAACCATTCGTTGGGTTTGGGCTGCAAGTAGCCCATTAGCGATTTTTGCTATGTTTTTGAAAAACGCCACCCTCTCCCACAAAGTGCTAGGGGCGAGGTGTTTGTGGGTGAACCATTCATTGGGTTTGGATTGCAACAGGCCCATTAGCGATTTTTACTACGTTTTTGAAAAACACCACCCTCACACACAAAGTCCAAGGGCCGGGGTGTGTTCGGGCGAATCCATCGTTAGGTTTGGACTGCAACGATCCCTTTAGCGATTTTTGCTATGTTTTTGAAAAATGGCACCCTCCCCCTCGAAGTGCTAGGGGCGAGGTGTTTTCGGGCAAACCCTTCATTGGGTATGGGCAGCAACGAGCCCTTTTGTAATTTTTGCTATGGTTTTGAAAAACGACACCCTCCCCCTCGAAGTGCCAGGGGCGATGTGTTTCCGGGTGAACCTTACGTTGGGTTTGGGCTGCAATTAGCCCCTTAAGGATTTTTGCTAAGTTTTTGAAAAACGCCACCCTCCCCCTCGAAGTGCTAGAGGCGAGGTGTTTTCGGGCGAACCCATCATTGGGTTTGGGCTGCAACAAGCCCCTTAGTGATTTTTGCTATGTTTTTGAAAAACACCACCCTCCCCCTCGAAGTGCTAGGGGCGATGTGTTTCCAGGTGAACCTTACGTTGGGTTTGGGCTGCAATTAGTCCCTTATGGATTTTTGCTAAGTTTTTGAAAAATGCCACCCTCCCCATCGAAGTGCTAGAGGCGAGGTGTTTTCGGGCGAACCCATCATTGGGTTTGGGCTGCAACAAGCCCCTTAGTGATTTTTGCTATGTTTGTGAAAAACATCACCCTTCCCCACAAAGTGCTAGGGGCGGGTTGTTTTCGGGCGAACCCTTCATTGGGTTTGGGCTGCAATGATCCCTTTAGTGATTTTTGCTAAGTTTTTGAAAAACATCACCCTCCCCCTCAAAGTGCTAGGTGCAAGGTGTTTTTGGGCGAACGATTCATTGGGTTTAGGCTGCAATTAGCCCCTTAGGGATTTTTGCTATGTTTTTGAAAAACACCACCCTCCCCCTCGAAGTGCTAGGGGTGAGGTGTTTTTGGGCGAACCCTTCATTCGTTTTGGGCTGCAAATGATCCCTTTAGTGATTTTTGCTATGTTTTTGAAAAACATCACCCTCCCCCCCCGAAGTGCTAGGGGCGAGGTGTTTTTGGGCGAACCCTTTGTTGGGTTTGGGCTACAACGAGCCATTTAGCGATTTTTGGTAAGTTTTGCAAAATGCCACCTTCCCCTCGAAGTGCAAGGGGCAAGGTGTTTTTGGACGAACGCTTCATTGGGTTTGGGATGCAATGAGCCCCTTAGCGATTTTTGCTAGGTTTTTGAAAAATGCCACCCTCCCCCTCGAAGTGCTAGGGGCGATGCGTTTCCGGGCAAACCATTCGTTGGGTTTGGGCTGCAAGTAGCCCATTAGCGATTTTTGCTATGTTTTTGAAAAACGCCACCCTCTCCCTCAAAGTGCTAGGGGCGAGGTGTTTGTGGGTGAACCATTCATTGGGTTTGGACTGCAACAGGCCCATTAGTGATTTTTACTACGTTTTTGAAAAACACCACCCTCACACACAAAGTCCAAGGGCCGGGGTGTTGTTCGGGCGAATCCATCATTAGGTTTGGACTGCAACGATCCCTTTAGCGATTTTTGCTAAGTTTTTGAAAAACGCCACCCTCCCCCTCGAAGTGCTAGGGGTGAGGTGTTTTTGGGCGAACCCATCGTTGGGTTTGGTCTGCAATGAGCCCCTTAGTGATTTTTTGCTATGTTTTTGAAAAACGACACCCTCCCTCTCGAAGTGCTAGGGGTGAGGTGTTTTCGGGCGAACCCTTCGTTGGGTTTGGGCTGCAACAAGCCATTTAGCAAATTTTTGGTATGTTTTTGCAAAACTCCACGCTCCCCCTCGAAGTGCAAGGGGTGAGGTGTTTTCGGGCGAACCCTTCATTGGGTTTGGGCTGCAACGAGCCCCTTAGTGATTTTTGCTAAGTTTTTAAAAAACACCACCCTCCCGCTCGAAGTGCTAGGGGCGAGGTGTTTTTGGGGTGAACCCTTTATTGGGTTTGGACTGCAACGAGCTCCTTAGTGATTTTTACTATGTTTTTGAAAAACACCACCCTCCCCCTCGAAGTGCTAGGGGCAAGGTGTTTTCGGGCGAACCCTTCATTGGGTTTGGGCTGCAACGAGCCCCTTAGTGATTTTAGCTATGTTTTTGAAAAACACCACCCTCCCCCTCGAAGTGCTAGGGGCGATGTGTTTCCAGGTGAACCTTACGTTGGGTTTGGGCTGCAATTAGTCCCTTATGGATTTTTGCTAAGTTTTTGAAAAATGCCACCCTCCCCATCGAAGTGCTAGAGGCGAGGTGTTTTCGGGCGAACCCATCATTGGGTTTGGGCTGCAACAAGCCCCTTAGTGATTTTTGGTATGTTTTTGAAAAACATCACCCTTCCCCACAAAGTGCTAGGGGCGGGTTGTTTTCGGGCGAACCCTTCATTGGGTTTGGGCTGCAATGATCCCTTTAGTGATTTTTGCTAAGTTTTTGAAAAACATCACCCTCCCCCTCAAAGTGCTAGGTGCAAGGTGTTTTTGGGCGAACGATTCATTGGGTTTAGGCTGCAATTAGCCCCTTAGGGATTTTTGCTATGTTTTTGAAAAACACCACCCTCCCCCTCGAAGTGCTAGGGGTGAGGTGTTTTTGGGCGAACCCTTCATTCGTTTTGGGCTGCAAATGATCCCTTTAGTGATTTTTGCTATGTTTTTGAAAAACATCACCCTCCCCCCCCGAAGTGCTAGGGGCGAGGTGTTTTTGGGCGAACCCTTTGTTGGGTTTGGGCTACAACGAGCCATTTAGCGATTTTTGGTAAGTTTTGCAAAATGCCACCTTCCCCTCGAAGTGCAAGGGGCAAGGTGTTTTCGGACGAACGCTTCATTGGGTTTGGGATGCAATGAGCCCCTTAGCGATTTTTGCTAGGTTTTTGAAAAATGCCACCCTCCCCCTCGAAGTGCTAGGGGCGATGCGTTTCCGGGCAAACCATTAGTTGGGTTTGGGCTGCAAGTAGCCCATTAGCGATTTTTGCTATGTTTTTGAAAAACGCCACCCTCTCCCTCAAAGTGCTAGGGGCGAGGTGTTTGTGGGTGAACCATTCATTGGGTTTGGACTGCAACAGGCCCATTAGTGATTTTTACTACGTTTTTGAAAAACACCACCCTCACACACAAAGTCCAAGGGCCGGGGTGTTGTTCGGGCGAATCCATCATTAGGTTTGGACTGCAACGATCCCTTTAGCGATTTTTGCTAAGTTTTTGAAAAACGCCACCCTCCCCCTCGAAGTGCTAGGGGTGAGGTGTTTTTGGGCGAACCCATCGTTGGGTTTGGTCTGCAATGAGCCCCTTAGTGATTTTTTGCTATGTTTTTGAAAAACGACACCCTCCCTCTCGAAGTGCTAGGGGTGAGGTGTTTTCGGGCGAACCCTTCGTTGGGTTTGGGCTGCAACAAGCCATTTAGCAAATTTTTGGTATGTTTTTGCAAAACTCCACGCTCCCCCTCGAAGTGCAAGGGGTGAGGTGTTTTCGGGCGAACCCTTCATTGGGTTTGGGCTGCAACGAGCCCCTTAGTGATTTTTGCTAAGTTTTTAAAAAACACCACCCTCCCGCTCGAAGTGCTAGGGGCGAGGTGTTTTTGGGGTGAACCCTTTATTGGGTTTGGACTGCAACGAGCTCCTTAGTGATTTTTACTATGTTTTTGAAAAACACCACCCTCCCCCTCGAAGTGCTAGGGGCAAGGTGTTTTCGGGCGAACCCTTCATTGGGTTTGGGCTGCAACGAGCCCCTTAGTGATTTTAGCTATGTTTTTGAAAAACACCACCCTCCCCCTCGAAGTGCTAGGGGCGATGTGTTTCCAGGTGAACCTTACGTTGGGTTTGGGCTGCAATTAGTCCCTTATGGATTTTTGCTAAGTTTTTGAAAAATGCCACCCTCCCCATCGAAGTGCTAGAGGCGAGGTGTTTTCGGGCGAACCCATCATTGGGTTTGGGCTGCAACAAGCCCCTTAGTGATTTTTGCTATGTTTTTGAAAAACATCACCCTTCCCCACAAAGTGCTAGGGGCGGGTTGTTTTCGGGCGAACCCTTCATTGGGTTTGGGCTGCAATGATCCCTTTAGTGATTTTTGCTAAGTTTTTGAAAAACATCACCCTCCCCCTCGAAGTGCTAGGGGCGAGGTGTTTTCAGGCGAACCCTTTGTTGAGTTTGGGCTGCAACGAGCTATTTAGCGATTTTTGGTAAGTTTTGCGAAATACGACCTTCCCCTCGAAGTGCAAGGGGCAAGGTGTTTTCGGGCGAACCCTTCATTGGGTTTGGGATGCAACGAGCCCCTTAGCGATTTTTGCTAGGTATTTGAAAAATGCCACCCTCCCCTGCGCAGTGCTAGGGGCGATGTGTTTCCGGGCAAACCATTCGTTGGGTTTGGGCTGCATGTAGCCCATTAGTGATTTTTACTATGTTTTTGAAAAACGCCACCCTCCCCCTCGAAGTGCTAGGGGCAAGGTGTTTTCGGGCGAACCCTTCATTGGGTTTGGGCTGCAACAAGCCCCTTAGTGATTTTTGCTATGTTTTTGAAAAACACCACCCTCCCCCTCGAAGTGCTAGGGGCGATGTGTTTCCAGGTGAACCTTACGTTGGGTTTGGGCTGCAATTAGTCCCTTATGGATTTTTGCTAAGTTTTTGAAAAATGCCACCCGCCCCATCGAAGTGCTAGAGGCGAGGTGTTTTCGGGCGAACCCATCATTGGGTTTGGGCTGCAACAAGCCCCTTAGTGATTTTTGCTATGTTTGTGAAAAACATCACCCTTCCCCACAAAGTGCTAGGGGCGGGTTGTTTTCGGGCGAACCCTTCATTGGGTTTGGGCTGCAATGATCCCTTTAGTGATTTTTGCTAAGTTTTTGAAAAACATCACCCTCCCCCTCGAAGTGCTAGGGGCGAGGTGTTTTCAGGCGAACCCTTTGTTGAGTTTGGGCTGCAACGAGCTATTTAGCGATTTTTGGTAAGTTTTGCGAAATACGACCTTCCCCTCGAAGTGCAAGGGGCAAGGTGTTTTCGGGCGAACCCTTCATTGGGTTTGGGATGCAACGAGCCCCTTAGCGATTTTTGCTAGGTATTTGAAAAATGCCACCCTCCCCTACGCAGTGCTAGGGGCGATGTGTTTCCGGGCAAACCATTCGTTGGGTTTGGGCTCCATGTAGCCCATTAGCGATTTTTTCTGTGTTTTTGAAAAACGCCACCCTCTCCCTCGAAGTGCTAGGGGCGATGCGTTTCCGGGCAAACCATTCGTTGGGTTTGGGCTGCAAGTAGCCCATTAGCGATTTTTGCTATGTTTTTGAAAAACGCCACCCTCTCCCACAAAGTGCTAGGGGCGAGGTGTTTGTGGGTGAACCATTCATTGGGTTTGGATTGCAACAGGCCCATTAGCGATTTTTACTACGTTTTTGAAAAACACCACCCTCACACACAAAGTCCAAGGGCCGGGGTGTGTTCGGGCGAATCCATCGTTAGGTTTGGACTGCAACGATCCCTTTAGCGATTTTTGCTATGTTTTTGAAAAATGGCACCCTCCCCCTCGAAGTGCTAGGGGCGAGGTGTTTTCAGGCAAACCCTTCATTGGGTATGGGCTGCAACGAGCCCTTTTGTAATTTTTGCTATGGTTTTGAAAAACGACACCCTCCCCCTCGAAGTGCCAGGGGCGAGGTGTTTTCAGGCAAACCCTTCGTTAGGTTTGCGCAGCAACGAGCCCCTTAGCGATTTTTGCTATGGTTTTGAATAACGCCACCCTCCCCCTCGAAGTCCTTTGGGCGAGGTGTTTTTGGACGAACCCTTCATTGGGTTTGGGCTGCAACAAGCCCCTTAGCGATTTTTGCTAAGTTTTTGAAAAACGCCACCCTCCCCCTCGAAGTGCTAGGGGTGAGGTGTTTTTGGGCGAACCCATCGTTGGGTTTGGTCTGCAATGAGCCCCTTAGTGATTTTTTGCTAAGTTTTTGAAAAATGACACCCTCCCTCTCGAAGTGCTAGGGGTGAGGTGTTTTCGGGCGAACCCTTCGTTGGGTTTGGGCTGCAACAAGCCATTTAGCAAATTTTTGGTATGTTTTTGCAAAACGTCACCCTCCCCCTCGAAGTGCAAGGGGTGAGGTGTTTTCGCGCGAACCCTTCATTGGGTTTGGGCTGCAACGAGCCCCTTAGTGTTTTTTGCTAAGTTTTTGAAAAACACCACCCTCCCGCTCGAAGTGCTAGGGGCGAGGTGTTTTTGGGGTGAACCCTTCATTGGGTTTGGACTGCAACGAGCTCCTTAGTGATTTTTACTACGCTTTTGAAAAACACCACCCTCCCCCTCGAAGAGCTAGGGGCAAGGTGTTTTCGGGCGAACCCTTCATTGGGTTTGGGCTGCAATGAGCCCCTTAGTGATTTTAGCTATGTTTTTGAAAAACACCACCCTCCCCCTCGAAGTGCTAGGGGCGATGTGTTTCTGGGTGAACCTTACGTTGGGTTTGGGCTGCAATTAGCCCCTTATGTATTTTTGCTAAGTTTTTGAAAAACGCCACCCTCCCCCTCGAAGTTCTAGAGGCGAGGTGTTTTCGGGCGAACCCATCATTGGGTTTGGGCTGCAACAAGCCCCTTAGTGATTTTTGCTATGTTTTTGAAAAACACCACCCTCCCCCTCGAAGTGCTAGGGGCGATGTGTTTCCAGGTGAACCTTACGTTGGGTTTGGGCTGCAATTAGTCCCTTATGGATTTTTGCTAAGTTTTTGAAAAATGCCACCCTCCCCATCGAAGTGCTAGAGGCGAGGTGTTTTCGGGCGAACCCATCATTGGGTTTGGGCTGCAACAAGCCCCTTAGTGATTTTTGCTATGTTTGTGAAAAACATCACCCTTCCCCACAAAGTGCTAGGGGCGGGTTGTTTTCGGGCGAACCCTTCATTGGGTTTGGGCTGCAATGATCCCTTTAGTGATTTTTGCTAAGTTTTTGAAAAACATGACCCTCCCCCTCGAAGTGCTAGGGGCGAGGTGTTTTCAGGCGAACCCTTTGTTGAGTTTGGGCTGCAACGAGCTATTTAGCGATTTTTGGTAAGTTTTGTGAAATACGACCTTCCCCTCGAAGTTCAAGGGGCAAGGTGTTTTCGGGCGAACCCTTCATTGGGTTTGGGATGCAACGAGCCCCTTAGCGATTTTTGCTAGGTATTTGAAAAATGCCACCCTCCCCTGCGCAGTGCTAGGGGCGATGTGTTTCCGGGCAAACCATTCGTTGGGTTTGGGCTGCATGTAGCCCATTAGCGATTTTTGCTATGTTTTTGAAAAACGCCACCCTCTCCCTCGAAGTGCTAGGGGCGATGCGTTTCCGGGCAAACCATTCGTTGGGTTTGGGCTGCAAGTAGCCCATTAGCGATTTTTGCTATGTTTTTGAAAAACGCCACCCTCTCCCACAAAGTGCTAGGGGCGAGGTGTTTGTGGGTGAACCATTCATTGGGTTTGGATTGCAACAGGCCCATTAGCGATTTTTACTACGTTTTTGAAAAACACCACCCTCACACACAAAGTCCAAGGGCCGGGGTGTGTTCGGGCGAATCCATCGTTAGGTTTGGACTGCAACGATCCCTTTAGCGATTTTTGCTATGTTTTTGAAAAATGGCACCCTCCCCCTCGAAGTGCTAGGGGCGAGGTGTTTTCGGGCAAACCCTTCATTGGGTATGGGCAGCAACGAGCCCTTTTGTAATTTTTGCTATGGTTTTGAAAAACGACACCCTCCCCCTCGAAGTGCCAGGGGCGAGGTGTTTTCAGGCAAACCCTTCGTTGGGTTTGCGCAGCAACGAGCCCCTTAGCGATTTTTACTATGGTTTTGAATAACGCCACCCTCCCCCTCGAAGTCCTTTGGGCGAGGTGTTTTTGGACGAACCCTTCATTGGGTTTGGGCTGCAACAAGCCCCTTAGCGATTTTTGCTAAGTTTTTGAAAAACGCCACCCTCCCCCTCGAAGTGCTAGGGGTGAGGTGTTTTTGGGCGAACCCATCGTTGGGTTTGGTCTGCAATGAGCCCCTTAGTGATTTTTTGCTAAGTTTTTGAAAAATGACACCCTCCCTCTCGAAGTGCTAGGGGTGAGGTGTTTTCGGGCGAACCCTTCGTTGGGTTTGGGCTGCAACAAGCCATTTAGCAAATTTTTGGTATGTTTTTGCAAAACGTCACCCTCCCCCTCGAAGTGCAAGGGGTGAGGTGTTTTCGCGCGAACCCTTCATTGGGTTTGGGCTTCAACGAGCCCCTTAGTGTTTTTTGCTAAGTTTTTGAAAAACACCACCATCCCGCTCGAAGTGCTAGGGGCGAGGTGTTTTTGGGGTGAACCCTTCATTGGGTTTGGACTGCAACGAGCTCCTTAGTGATTTTTACTACGCTTTTGAAAAATGACACCCTCCCCCTCAAACTGCTAGGGGAAAGGTGTTTTCGGGCGAACCCTTCATTCGGTTTGGACTGCAATTAGCCCCTTCGCGATTTTTGCAAAGTTTTTGAAAAACGGCACCCTCCCCCTCAAAGTGCTAGGTGCAAGGTGTTTTGGGGTGAACGATTCATTGGGTTTAGGCTGCAATTAGCCCCTTAGGGATTTTTGTTATGTTTTTGAAAAACACCACCCTCCCCCGCGAAGTGCTAGGGGTGAGGTGTTTTTGGGCGAAACCTTCGTTGGTTTTCGTCTGCAACGAGCCCCTTAGCGATTTTTGGTAATCTTTTGCAAAACGCCACCCTCCCCCTCGAAGTGCAAGGTGCAAGGTGTTTTCGGGCGAACCCTTCATTGGGGTTGGGCTGCAACGAGCCCCTTAGTGATTTTTGCTAAGTTTTTGAGAAACACCACCCTCCCCCTCGAAGTGCTAGGGGCGATGTGTTTCTGGGTGAACCTTACGTTGGGTTTGGGCTGCAATTAGCCCCTTATGGATTTTTGCTATGTTTTTGAAAAACGCCACCCTCCCCCTCGAAGTGCTAGAGGCGAGGTGTTTTCGGGCGAACCCATCATTGGGTTTGGGCTGCAACAAGTCCCTTAGTGTTTTTTGCTATGTTTTCGAAAAACATCACCCTTCCTTACAAAGTGCTAGGGGCGGGTTGTTTTCGGGCGAACCCTTCATTGGGTTTGGGCTGCAATGATCCCTTTAGTGATTTTTGCTAAGTTTTTGAAAAACATCACCCTCCCCCTCGAAGTGCTAGGGGCGAGGTGTTTTCGGGCGAACCCTTTGTTGGGTTTGGGCTGCAACGAGCCATTTAGCGATTTTTGGTATGTTTTGCAAAATGCGACCTTCCCCTCGAAGTGCAAGGGGCAAGGTGTTTTCGGGCGAACCCTTCATTGGGTTTGGGGTGCAACGAGCCCCTTAGTGATTTTTGCTAGGTATTTGAAAAATGCCACCCTCCCCCTCGAAGTGCTAGGGGCGATGTGTTTCCGGGCAAACCATTCTTTGGGTTTGGGCTGCAAGTAGCCTATTAGCGATTTTTGCTATGTTTTCGAAAAACGCCATCCTCTCCCTCAAAGTGCTAGGGGCGAGGTGTTTTTGGGTGAACCATTCATTGGGTTTGGACTGCAACAGGCCCCTTAGCGATTTTTACTACGTTTTTGAAAAACACCACCCTCGCACACGAAGTGCAAGGGCCGAGGTGTTTTCGGGCGAATCCATCATTAGGTTTGGACTGCAACGATCCCTTTAGCGATTTTTGCTAAGTTTTTGAAAAACACCACCCTCCAACTCGAAGTGCTAGGGGTGAGGTGTTTCTGGGTGAACCCATCATTGGGTTTGGTCTGCAATGAGCCCCTTAGTGATTTTTTGCTATGTTTTTGAAAAACGACAACCTCCCTCTCGAAGTGCTAGGGGTGAGGTATTTTCGGGCGAACCCTTCGTTGGGTTTGGTCTGCAACAAGCCATTTAGCGAATTTTGGTATATTTTTGCAAAACGCCACCCTCCCCCTCAAAGTGCAAGGGGCGAGGTGTTTTCGGGCGAACCCTTCATTGGGTTTGGGCTACAACGAGCCCCTTAGTGATTTTTGCTAAGTTTTTGAAAAACACCACCCTCCCGCTCGAAGTGCTAGGGGCGAGGTGTTTTTGGGGTGAACCCTTCGTTGGGTTTGCGCTGCAACGAGCTCATAGTGATTTTTACTATGTTTTTGAAAACACCACCCTCCCCCACGAAGTCCTAGGGGCATGGTGTTTTCAGGCGAACCCTTCATTGGGTTTGGGCTGCAACGAGCCCCTTAGTGATTTTTTGCTACGCTTTTGAAAAATGCCACCCTCCCCCTCAAAGTGCTAGGGGAAAGGTGTTTTCGGGCGAACCCTTCATTCGGTTTGGACTGCAATTAGCCCCTTAGCGATTTTTGCAAAGTTTTTGAAAAACGGCACCCTCCCCCTCAAAGTGCTAGGTGCGAGGTGTTTTTGGGTGAACGATTCATTGGGTTTAGGCTGCAATTAGCCCCTTAGGGATTTTTGCTATATTTTTGAAAAACACCACCCTCCCCCTCGAAGTGCTAGGGGTGAGGTGTTTTTGGGCGAAACCTTCGTTGGTTTTTGTCTGTAACGAGCCCCTTAGCGATTTTTGGTAATTTTTTGCAAAACGCCACCCTCCCCCTCGAAGTGCAAGGTGCAAGGTGTTTTCAGGCGAACCCTTCATTGGGGTTGGGCTGCAACGAGCCCCTTAGTGATTTTTGCTAAGTTTTTGAAAAACACCACCCTCCCCCTCGAAGTGCTAGGGGCGATGTGTTTCCGGGTGAACCTTACGTTGGGTTTGGGCTGCAATTAGCCCCTTAGCGATTATTGCTAAGTTTATGAAAAACACCACCCTCCCCCTCAAAGTGCTAGGGGCGAGGTGTTTTCGGGCGAACCCTTCATTGGGTTTGGGCTGCAACAAGCCCCTTAACGATTTTTGCAATGTTTCTGAAAAACACTATCCTCCCCCACGAAGTGCTAGGAGTGAGATGTTTTCGGGTGAACCCTTCATTGGCTTTGGGCTGCAATGATCCCTTTAGTGATTTTAGCTAAGTTTTTGAAAAACATCACCCTCCCCCTCGAAGTGCTTGGGGCGACGTGTTTTCGGGCGAACCCTTTGTTGGGTTTGGGCTGCAACGAGCCATTTAGCGATTTTTGGTAAGTTTTGCGAAATGCCACCTTCCCCTCGAAGTGCAAGGGGCAAGGTGTTTTCGGGCGAACGCTTCATTGGGTTTGGGATGCAATGAGCCCCTTAGCGATTTTTGCTAGGTTTTTGAAAAATGCCACCCTCCCCCTCGAAGTGCTAGGGGCGATGCATTTCCAGGCAAACCATTCGTTGGGTTTGGGCTGCAAGTAGCCCATTAGCAATTTTTGCTATGTTTTTGAAAAACGCCACCCTCTCCCTCAAAGTGCTAGGGGCGAGGTGTTTGTGGGTGAACCATTCATTGGGTTTGGACTGCAACAGGCCCGTTAGCGATTTTTACTACGTTTTTGAAAAACACCACCCTCGCACACGATGTCCAAGGGCCGGGGTGTGTTCGGGCGAATCCATCGTTAGGTTTGGACTGCAACGATCCCTTTAGCGATTTTTGCTAAGTTTTTGAAAAACGCCACCCTCCCCCTCGAAGTGCTAGGGGTGAGGTGTTTTTGGGCGAACCCATCGTTGGGTTTGGTCTGCAATGAGCCCCTTAGTGATTTTTTGCTAAGTTTTTGAAAAACGACACCCTCCCTCTCGAAGTGCTAGGGGTGAGGTGTTTTCGGGCGAACCCTTCGTTGGGTTTGGGCTGCAACAAACCATTTAGCAAATTTTTGGTATGTTTTTGCAAAACGCCACCCTCCCCCTCGAAGTGCAAGGGGTGAGGTGTTTTCGGGCGAACCCTTCATTGGGTTTGGGCTGCAACCAGCCCCTTAGTGATTTTTGCTATGTTTTTGAAAAACACCACCCTCCCGCTCGAAGTGCTAGGGGCGACGTGTTTTTGGGGGGGAACCCTTCATTGGGTTTGGACTGCAACGAGCTCCTTAGTGATTTTTACTATGTTTTTGGAAAACACCACCCTCCCCCTCGAAGTGCTAGGGGCAAGGTGTTTTCGGGCGAACCCTTCCTTGGGTTTGGGCTGCAACGAGCCCCTTAGTGATTTTAGCTATGTCTTTGAAAAACACCACCCTCCCCCTTGAAGTGCTAGGGGCGATGTGTTTCCGGGTGAACCAAACCTTGGGTTTGGGCTGCAATTAGCCCCTTAAGGATTTTTGCTAAGTTTTTGAAAAACGCCACCCTCCCCCTCGAAGTGCTAGAGGCGAGGTGTTTTCGTGCGAACCCTTCATTGGGTTTGGGCTGCAAGTAGCCCATTAGCGATTTTTGCTATGTTTTTGAAAAACGCCACCCTCTCCCTCAAAGTGCTAGGGGCGAGGTGTTTTTGGGTGAACCATTCATTGGGTTTGGACTGCAACAGGCCCCTTAGCGATTTTTACTACGTTTTTGAAAAACACCACCCTCGCACACGAAGTGCAAGGGCCGGGGTGTTTTCGGGCGAATCCATCGTTAGGTTTGGACTGCAACGATCCCTTTAGCGATTTTTGCTAAGTTTTTTAAAAACGCCACCCTCCCCCTCGAAGTGCTAGGGGTGAGGTGTTTTTGGGCGAACCCATCGTTGGGTTTGGTCTGCAATGAGTCCCTTAGTGATTTTTTGCTAAGTTTTTGAAAAACGACACCCTCCCTCTCGAAGTGCTAGGGGTGAGGTGTTTTCGGGCGAACCCTTCGTTGGGTTTGGGCTGCAATGAGCCATTTAGCGAATGTTTGGTATATTTTTGCAAAACGCCACCCTCCCCCTCAAAGTGCAAGGGGCGAGGTGTTTTCGGGTGAACCCTTCATTGGGTTTGGACTGCAACGAGCCCCTTAGTGATTTTTGCTATGTTTTTGAAAAACACCACCCTCCCGCTCGAAGTGCTAGGGGCGAGGTGTTTTTGGGGTGAACCCTTCGTTGGGTTTGGGCTGCAACGAGCTCCTTAGTGATTTTTACTATGTTTTTGAAAAACACCACCCTCCCCCTCGAAGTGCTAGGGGAAAGGTGTTTTCGGGCGAACCCTTCATTCGGTTTGGACTGCAATTAGCCCCTTAGCGATTTTTGCAAAGTTTTTGAAAAACGGCACCCTCCCCCTCAAAGTGCTAGGTGCGAGGTGTTTTTGGGTGAACGATTCATTGGGTTTAGGCTGCAATTAGCCCCTTAGGGATTTTTGCTATGTTTTTGAAAAACACCACCCTCCCCCTCGAAGTGCTAGGGGTGAGGTGTTTTTGGGCGAAACCTTCGTTGGTTTTTGTCTGTAACGAGCCCCTTAGCGATTTTTGGTAATTTTTTGCAAAACGCCACCCTCCCCCTCGAAGTGCAAGGTGCAAGGTGTTTTCAGGCGAACCCTTCATTGGGGTTGGGCTGCAACGAGCCCCTTAGTGATTTTTGCTAAGTTTTTGAAAAACACCACCCTCCCCCTCGAAGTGCTAGGGGCGATGTGTTTCCGGGTGAACCTTACGTTGGGTTTGGGCTGCAATTAGCCCCTTAGCGATTATTGCTAAGTTTATGAAAAACACCACCCTCCCCCTCAAAGTGCTAGGGGCGAGGTGTTTTCGGGCGAACCCTTCATTGGGTTTGGGCTGCAACAAGCCCCTTAACGATTTTTGCAATGTTTCTGAAAAACACTATCCTCCCCCACGAAGTGCTAGGAGTGAGATGTTTTCGGGTGAACCCTTCATTGGCTTTGGGCTGCAATGATCCCTTTAGTGATTTTAGCTAAGTTTTTGAAAAACATCACCCTCCCCCTCGAAGTGCTTGGGGCGACGTGTTTTCGGGCGAACCCTTTGTTGGGTTTGGGCTGCAACGAGCCATTTAGCGATTTTTGGTAAGTTTTGCGAAATGCCACCTTCCCCTCGAAGTGCAAGGGGCAAGGTGTTTTCGGGCGAACGCTTCATTGGGTTTGGGATGCAATGAGCCCCTTAGCGATTTTTGCTAGGTTTTTGAAAAATGCCACCCTCCCCCTCGAAGTGCTAGGGGCGATGCATTTCCAGGCAAACCATTCGTTGGGTTTGGGCTGCAAGTAGCCCATTAGCAATTTTTGCTATGTTTTTGAAAAACGCCACCCTCTCCCTCAAAGTGCTAGGGGCGAGGTGTTTGTGGGTGAACCATTCATTGGGTTTGGACTGCAACAGGCCCGTTAGCGATTTTTACTACGTTTTTGAAAAACACCACCCTCGCACACGATGTCCAAGGGCCGGGGTGTGTTCGGGCGAATCCATCGTTAGGTTTGGACTGCAACGATCCCTTTAGCGATTTTTGCTAAGTTTTTGAAAAACGCCACCCTCCCCCTCGAAGTGCTAGGGGTGAGGTGTTTTTGGGCGAACCCATCGTTGGGTTTGGTCTGCAATGAGCCCCTTAGTGATTTTTTGCTAAGTTTTTGAAAAACGACACCCTCCCTCTCGAAGTGCTAGGGGTGAGGTGTTTTCGGGCGAACCCTTCGTTGGGTTTGGGCTGCAACAAACCATTTAGCAAATTTTTGGTATGTTTTTGCAAAACGCCACCCTCCCCCTCGAAGTGCAAGGGGTGAGGTGTTTTCGGGCGAACCCTTCATTGGGTTTGGGCTGCAACCAGCCCCTTAGTGATTTTTGCTATGTTTTTGAAAAACACCACCCTCCCGCTCGAAGTGCTAGGGGCGACGTGTTTTTGGGGGGGAACCCTTCATTGGGTTTGGACTGCAACGAGCTCCTTAGTGATTTTTACTATGTTTTTGGAAAACACCACCCTCCCCCTCGAAGTGCTAGGGGCAAGGTGTTTTCGGGCGAACCCTTCCTTGGGTTTGGGCTGCAACGAGCCCCTTAGTGATTTTAGCTATGTCTTTGAAAAACACCACCCTCCCCCTTGAAGTGCTAGGGGCGATGTGTTTCCGGGTGAACCAAACCTTGGGTTTGGGCTGCAATTAGCCCCTTAAGGATTTTTGCTAAGTTTTTGAAAAACGCCACCCTCCCCCTCGAAGTGCTAGAGGCGAGGTGTTTTCGTGCGAACCCTTCATTGGGTTTGGGCTGCAAGTAGCCCATTAGCAATTTTTGCTATGTTTTTGAAAAACGCCACCCTCTCCCTCAAAGTGCTAGGGGCGAGGTGTTTTTGGGTGAACCATTCATTGGGTTTGGACTGCAACAGGCCCCTTAGCGATTTTTACTACGTTTTTGAAAAACACCACCCTCGCACACGAAGTGCAAGGGCCGGGGTGTTTTCGGGCGAATCCATCGTTAGGTTTGGACTGCAACGATCCCTTTAGCGATTTTTGCTAAGTTTTTTAAAAACGCCACCCTCCCCCTCGAAGTGCTAGGGGTGAGGTGTTTTTGGGCGAACCCATCGTTGGGTTTGGTCTGCAATGAGTCCCTTAGTGATTTTTTGCTAAGTTTTTGAAAAACGACACCCTCCCTCTCGAAGTGCTAGGGGTGAGGTGTTTTCGGGCGAACCCTTCGTTGGGTTTGGGCTGCAATGAGCCATTTAGCGAATGTTTGGTATATTTTTGCAAAACGCCACCCTCCCCCTCAAAGTGCAAGGGGCGAGGTGTTTTCGGGTGAACCCTTCATTGGGTTTGGACTGCAACGAGCCCCTTAGTGATTTTTGCTATGTTTTTGAAAAACACCACCCTCCCGCTCGAAGTGCTAGGGGCGAGGTGTTTTTGGGGTGAACCCTTCGTTGGGTTTGGGCTGCAACGAGCTCCTTAGTGATTTTTACTATGTTTTTGAAAAACACCACCCTCCCCCTCGAAGTGCTAGGGGAAAGGTGTTTTCGGGCGAACCCTTCATTCGGTTTGGACTGCAATTAGCCCCTTAGCGATTTTTGCAAAGTTTTTGAAAAACGGCACCCTCCCCCTCAAAGTGCTAGGTGCGAGGTGTTTTTGGCGTGAACGATTCATTGGGTTTAGGCTGCAATTAGCCCCTTAGGGATTTTTGCTATGTTTTTGAAAAACACCACCCTCCCCCTCGAAGTGCTAGGGGTGAGGTGTTTTTGGGCGAAACCTTCGTTGGTTTTTGTCTGTAACGAGCCCCTTAGCGATTTTTGGTAATTTTTTGCAAAACGCCACCCTCCCCCTCGAAGTGCAAGGTGCAAGGTGTTTTCAGGCGAACCCTTCATTGGGGTTGGGCTGCAACGAGCCCCTTAGTGATTTTTGCTAAGTTTTTGAAAAACACCACCCTCCCCCTCGAAGTGCTAGGGGCGATGTGTTTCCGGGTGAACCTTACGTTGGGTTTGGGCTGCAATTAGCCCCTTAGCGATTATTGCTAAGTTTATGAAAAACACCACCCTCCCCCTCAAAGTGCTAGGGGCGAGGTGTTTTCGGGCGAACCCTTCATTGGGTTTGGGCTGCAACAAGCCCCTTAACGATTTTTGCAATGTTTCTGAAAAACACTATCCTCCCCCACGAAGTGCTAGGAGTGAGATGTTTTCGGGTGAACCCTTCATTGGCTTTGGGCTGCAATGATCCCTTTAGTGATTTTAGCTAAGTTTTTGAAAAACATCACCCTCCCCCTCGAAGTGCTTGGGGCGACGTGTTTTCGGGCGAACCCTTTGTTGGGTTTGGGCTGCAACGAGCCATTTAGCGATTTTTGGTAAGTTTTGCGAAATGCCACCTTCCCCTCGAAGTGCAAGGGGCAAGGTGTTTTCGGGCGAACGCTTCATTGGGTTTGGGATGCAATGAGCCCCTTAGCGATTTTTGCTAGGTTTTTGAAAAATGCCACCCTCCCCCTCGAAGTGCTAGGGGCGATGCATTTCCAGGCAAACCATTCGTTGGGTTTGGGCTGCAAGTAGCCCATTAGCAATTTTTGCTATGTTTTTGAAAAACGCCACCCTCTCCCTCAAAGTGCTAGGGGCGAGGTGTTTGTGGGTGAACCATTCATTGGGTTTGGACTGCAACAGGCCCGTTAGCGATTTTTACTACGTTTTTGAAAAACACCACCCTCGCACACGATGTCCAAGGGCCGGGGTGTGTTCGGGCGAATCCATCGTTAGGTTTGGACTGCAACGATCCCTTTAGCGATTTTTGCTAAGTTTTTGAAAAACGCCACCCTCCCCCTCGAAGTGCTAGGGGTGAGGTGTTTTTGGGCGAACCCATCGTTGGGTTTGGTCTGCAATGAGCCCCTTAGTGATTTTTTGCTAAGTTTTTGAAAAACGACACCCTCCCTCTCGAAGTGCTAGGGGTGAGGTGTTTTCGGGCGAACCCTTCGTTGGGTTTGGGCTGCAACAAACCATTTAGCAAATTTTTGGTATGTTTTTGCAAAACGCCACCCTCCCCCTCGAAGTGCAAGGGGTGAGGTGTTTTCGGGCGAACCCTTCATTGGGTTTGGGCTGCAACCAGCCCCTTAGTGATTTTTGCTATGTTTTTGAAAAACACCACCCTCCCGCTCGAAGTGCTAGGGGCGACGTGTTTTTGGGGGGGAACCCTTCATTGGGTTTGGACTGCAACGAGCTCCTTAGTGATTTTTACTATGTTTTTGGAAAACACCACCCTCCCCCTCGAAGTGCTAGGGGCAAGGTGTTTTCGGGCGAACCCTTGCTTGGGTTTGGGCTGCAACGAGCCCCTTAGTGATTTTAGCTATGTCTTTGAAAAACACCACCCTCCCCCTTGAAGTGCTAGGGGCGATGTGTTTCCGGGTGAACCAAACCTTGGGTTTGGGCTGCAATTAGCCCCTTAAGGATTTTTGCTAAGTTTTTGAAAAACGCCACCCTCCCCCTCGAAGTGCTAGAGGCGAGGTGTTTTCGTGCGAACCCTTCATTGGGTTTGGGCTGCAAGTAGCCCATTAGCGATTTTTGCTATGTTTTTGAAAAACGCCACCCTCTCCCTCAAAGTGCTAGGGGCGAGGTGTTTTTGGGTGAACCATTCATTGGGTTTGGACTGCAACAGGCCCCTTAGCGATTTTTTACTACGTTTTTGAAAAACACCACCCTCGCACACGAAGTGCAAGGGCCGGGGTGTTTTCGGGCGAATCCATCGTTAGGTTTGGACTGCAACGATCCCTTTAGCGATTTTTGCTAAGTTTTTTAAAAACGCCACCCTCCCCCTCGAAGTGCTAGGGGTGAGGTGTTTTTGGGCGAACCCATCGTTGGGTTTGGTCTGCAATGAGTCCCTTAGTGATTTTTTGCTAAGTTTTTGAAAAACGACACCCTCCCTCTCGAAGTGCTAGGGGTGAGGTGTTTTCGGGCGAACCCTTCGTTGGGTTTGGGCTGCAATGAGCCATTTAGCGAATGTTTGGTATATTTTTGCAAAACGCCACCCTCCCCCTCAAAGTGCAAGGGGCGAGGTGTTTTCGGGTGAACCCTTCATTGGGTTTGGACTGCAACGAGCCCCTTAGTGATTTTTGTTATGTTTTTGAAAAACACCACCCTCCCGCTCGAAGTGCTAGGGGCGAGGTGTTTTTGGGGTGAACCCTTCGTTGGGTTTGGGCTGCAACGAGCTCCTTAGTGATTTTTACTATGTTTTTGAAAAACACCACCCTCCCCCTCGAAGTGCTAGGGGCAAGGTGTTTTCGGGCGAACCCTTCATTGGGTTTGGGCTGCAACGAGCCCCTTAGTCATTTTTTGCTATGCTTTTGAAAAATGCCACCCTCCCCCTCAAAGTGCTAGGGGAAAGGTGTTTTCGGGCGAACCCTTCATTGGGTTTGGACTGCAATTAGCCCCTTAGCGGTTTTTGCAAAGTTTTTGAAAAACGGCACCCTCCCTCTCAAAGTGCAAGGGGCAAGTGTTTTCGGGCGAACGCTTCATTGGGTTTGGGATGCAATGAGCCCCTTAGCGATTTTTGCTAGGTTTTTGAAAAATGCCACCCTCCCCCTCGAAGTGCTAGGGGCGATGCATTTCCAGGCAAACCATTCGTTGGGTTTGGGCTGCAAGTAGCCCATTAGCAATTTTTGCTATGTTTTTGAAAAACGCCACCCTCTCCCTCAAAATGCTAGGGGCGAGGTGTTTGTGGGTGAACCATTCATTGGGTTTGGACTGCAACAGGCCCCTTAGCGATTTTTACTACATTTTTGAAAAACACCACCCTCGCACACGATGTCCAAGGGCCGGGGTGTGTTCGGGCGAATCCATCGTTAGGTTTGGACTGCAACGATCCCTTTAGCGATTTTTGCTAAGTTTTTGAAAAACGCCACCCTCCCCCTCGAAGTGCTAGGGGTGAGGTGTTTTTGGGCGAACCCATCGTTGGGTTTGGTCTGCAATGAGCCCCTTAGTGATTTTTTGCTAAGTTTTTGAAAAACGACACCCTCCCTCTCGAAGTGCTAGGGGTGAGGTGTTTTCGGGCGAACCCTTCGTTGGGTTTGGGCTGCAATGAGCCATTTAGCGAATGTTTGGTATATTTTTGCAAAACGCCACCCTCCCCCTCAAAGTGCAAGGGGCGAGGTGTTTTCGGGCGAACCCTTCATTGGGTTTGGACTGCAACGAGCCCCTTAGTGATTTTTGCTATGTTTTTGAAAAACACCACCCTCCCGCTCGAAGTGCTAGGGGCGAGGTGTTTTTGGGGGGAACCCTTCGTTGGGTTTGGGCTGCAACGAGCTCCTTAGTGATTTTTACTATGTTTTTGAAAAACACCACCCTCCCCCTCGAAGTGCTAGGGGCAAGGTGTTTTCGGGCGAACCCTTCATTGGGTTTGGGCTGCAATTAGCCCCTTAAGGATTTTTGCTAAGTTTTTGAAAAACACCACCCTCCCCCTCGAAGTGCTAGGGGTGAGGTGTTTTTAGGCGAAACCTTCATTGGTTTTTGTCTGCAACGAGCCCCTTAGCGATTTTTGGTAATTTTTTGCAAAACGTCACCCTCCCCCTCGAAGTGCAAGGTGCAAGGTGTTTTCGGGCGAACCCTTCATTGGGGTTGGGCTGCAACGAGCCCCTTAGTGATTTTTGCTAAGTTTTTGAAAAACACCACCCTCCCCCTCGAAGTGCTAGGGGCGATGTGTTTCTGGGTGAACCTTACGTTGGGTTTGGGCTGCAATTAGCCCCTTAAGGATTTTTGCTAAGTTTTTGAAAAACGCCACCCTCCCCCTCGAAGTGCTAGAGGCGAGGTGTTTTCGGGCGAACCCTTCATTGGGTTTGGGCTGCATCAAGCCCCTTAGTGATTTTTGCTATGTTTTTGAAAAACATCACCCTTCCCCACAAAGTGCTAGGGGCGAGGTGTTTTCGGGCGAACCCTTCATTGGGTTTGGACTGCAATGATCCCGTTAGTGATTTTTGCTAAGTTTTTGAAAAACATCACCCTCCCCCTCGAAGTGCTAGGGGCGAGGTGTTTTCGGGCGAACCCTTCCTTGGGTTTGGGCTGCAACGAGCCCCTTAGTGATTTTTGCTATGCTTTTGAAAAACACCACCCTCCCACACGAAGTGCTAGGGGCGAGGTGTTTTTGGGGTGAACCCTTCGTTGGGTTTGGACTGCAACGAGCTCCTTAGTGATTTTTACTATGTTTTTGAAAACACGACCCTCCCCCTCGAAGTGCTAGGGGCAAGGTGTTTTCTGGCGAACCCTTCATTGGGTTTGGGCTGCAACGAGCCCCTTAGTGATTTTTTGCTATGCTTTTGAAAAATGCCACCCTCCCCCTCAAAGTGCTAGGGGAAAGGTGTTTTCGGGCGAACCCTTCATTGGGTTTGGACTGCAATTAGCCCCTTAGCGATTTTTGCAAAGTTTTTGAAAAACGGCACCCTCCCCCTCAAAGTGCTAGGTGCGAGGTGTTTTCGAGCGAACGATTCTTTGGGTTTGGGCTGCAATTATCCCCTTAGCGATTTTTGCTACGTTTTTGAAAAACGCCACCCTCTCCCTCAAAGTGCTAGGGGCGAGGTGTTTTTGGGTGAACCATTCATTGGGTTTGGACTGCAACAGGCCCCTTAGCGATTTTTACTACGTTTTTGAAAAACACCACCCTCGCACACGAAGTGCAAGGGCCGGGGTGTTTTCGGGCGAATCCATCGTTAGGTTTGGACTGCAACGATCCCTTTAGCGATTTTTGCTAAGTTTTTTAAAAACGCCACCCTCCCCCTCGAAGTGCTAGGGGTGAGGTGTTTTTGGGCGAACCCATCGTTGGGTTTGGTCTGCAATGAGTCCCTTAGTGATTTTTTGCTAAGTTTTTGAAAAACGACACCCTCCCTCTCGAAGTGCTAGGGGTGAGGTGTTTTCGGGCGAACCCTTCGTTGGGTTTGGGCTGCAATGAGCCATTTAGCGAATGTTTGGTATATTTTTGCAAAACGCCACCCTCCCCCTCAAAGTGCAAGGGGCGAGGTGTTTTCGGGTGAACCCTTCATTGGGTTTGGACTGCAACGAGCCCCTTAGTGATTTTTGTTATGTTTTTGAAAAACACCACCCTCCCGCTCGAAGTGCTAGGGGCGAGGTGTTTTTGGGGTGAACCCTTCGTTGGGTTTGGGCTGCAACGAGCTCCTTAGTGATTTTTACTATGTTTTTGAAAAACACCACCCTCCCCCTCGAAGTGCTAGGGGCAAGGTGTTTTCGGGCGAACCCTTCATTGGGTTTGGGCTGCAACGAGCCCCTTAGTCATTTTTTGCTATGCTTTTGAAAAATGCCACCTCCCCCTCAAAGTGCTAGGGGAAAGGTGTTTTCGGGCGAACCCTTCATTGGGTTTGGACTGCAATTAGCCCCTTAGCGGTTTTTGCAAAGTTTTTGAAAAACGGCACCCTCCCTCTCAAAGTGCAAGGGGCAAGTGTTTTCGGGCGAACGCTTCATTGGGTTTGGGATGCAATGAGCCCCTTAGCGATTTTTGCTAGGTTTTTGAAAAATGCACCCTCCCCCTCGAAGTGCTAGGGGCGATGCATTTCCAGGCAAACCATTCGTTGGGTTGGGCTGCAAGTAGCCCATTAGCAATTTTTGCTATGTTTTGAAAAACGCCACCCTCTCCCTCAAAATGCTAGGGGCGAGGTGTTTGTGGGTGAACCATTCATTGGGTTTGGACTGCAACAGGCCCCTTAGCGATTTTTACTACATTTTTGAAAAACACCACCCTCGCACACGATGTCCAAGGGCCGGGGTGTGTTCGGGCGAATCCATCGTTAGGTTTGGACTGCAACGATCCCTTTAGCGATTTTTGCTAAGTTTTTGAAAAACGCCACCCTCCCCCTCGAAGTGCTAGGGGTGAGGTGTTTTTGGGCGAACCCATCGTTGGGTTTGGTCTGCAATGAGCCCCTTAGTGATTTTTTGCTAAGTTTTTGAAAAACGACACCCTCCCTCTCGAAGTGCTAGGGGTGAGGTGTTTTCGGGCGAACCCTTCGTTGGGTTTGGGCTGCAATGAGCCATTTAGCGAATGTTTGGTATATTTTTGCAAAACGCCACCCTCCCCCTCAAAGTGCAAGGGGCGAGGTGTTTTCGGGCGACCCTTCATTGGGTTTGGACTGCAACGAGCCCCTTAGTGATTTTTGCTATGTTTTTGAAAAACACCACCCTCCCGCTCGAAGTGCTAGGGGCGAGGTGTTTTTGGGGGGAACCCTTCGTTGGGTTTGGGCTGCAACGAGCTCCTTAGTGATTTTTACTATGTTTTTGAAAAACACCACCCTCCCCCTCGAAGTCTAGGGCAAGGTGTTTTCGGTGCGAACCCTTCATTGGTTTTGGGCTGCAATTAGCCCCTTAAGGATTTTTGCTAAGTTTTTGAAAAACACCACCCTCCCCCTCGAAGTGCTAGGGGTGAGGTGTTTTTAGGCGAAACCTTCATTGGTTTTTGTCTGCAACGAGCCCCTTAGCGATTTTTGGTAATTTTTTGCAAACGTCACCCTCCCCCTCGAAGTGCAAGGTGCAAGGTGTTTTCGGGCGAACCCTTCATTGGGGTTGGGCTGCAACGAGCCCCTTAGTGATTTTTGCTAAGTTTTTGAAAAAACACCACCCTCCCCCTCGAAGTGCTAGGGGCGATGTGTTTCTGGGTGAACCTTCGTTGGGTTTGGGCTGCAATTAGCCCCTTAAGGATTTTTGCTAAGTTTTTGAAAACGCCACCCTCCCCCTCGAAGTGCTAGAGGCGAGGTGTTTTCCGGGCGAACCCTTCATTGGGTTTGGGCTGCATCAAGCCCTTAGTGATTTTTGCTATGTTTTTGAAAAACATCACCCTTCCCCACAAAGTGCTAGGGGCGAGGTGTTTTCGGGCGAACCCTTCATTGGGTTTGGACTGCAATGATCCCGTTAGTGATTTTTGCTAAGTTTTGGAAAAACATCACCCTCCCCCTCGAAGTGCTAGGGGCGAGGTGTTTTCGGGCGAACCCTTCCTTGGGTTTGGGCTGCAACGAGCCCCTTAGTGATTTTTGCTATGCTTTTGAAAAACACCACCCTCCCACACGACAGTGCTAGGGCGAGGTGTTTTGGGGTGAACCCTTCGTTGGGTTTGGACTGCAACGAGCTCCTTAGTGATTTTTACTATGTTTTTGAAAACACGACCCTCCCCCTCGAAGTGCTAGGGCAAGGTGTTTTCTGGCGAACCCTTCATTGGGTTTGGGCTGCAACGAGCCCCTTAGTGATTTTTTGCTATGGCTTTTGAAAAATGCCACCCTCCCCTCAAAGTGCTAGGGGAAAGGTGTTTTCGGGCGAACCCTTCATGGGTTTGGACTGCAATAGCCCCTTAGCGATTTTGCCAAGTTTTTGAAAAACGGCACCCTCCCCCTCAAAGTGCTAGGTGCGAGGTGTTTTCGA
>MU847695.1:0-44950 GCA_032690845.1 Eleusine coracana subsp. coracana
CATACTAGCTGGCGGAGAAAATCATCACTGCATATACATGCTCAACATATATATCTACACCATCTATATTATTTTAAAATTCGTATTGAATACACTACATATCAAATATCACAAGATAAGTATATGTGAGAATCGAATTTTACCAATCTTAATGTAAAATATGTAGTGTAGATAGTATATGTTTAGCATCTACATGTGAAAATTTTGCTCTGGGCATATGTTCCATTGACACTGCAGCAAATGTTATATTAAAACTAGAGGGAGCGCAATTACATTTTTCACAAAAGAGAAGATATTACTCTAATTTAACTCTATATAAGCAAACGAGATTTCCCCTCCCCTCCCCTCTCCCCCCCCCCCCCCCCCCCCTTTAAAGAGATATATTGCACGTTTATTGACAAAAACTACAATGTACTAGGACACCGTTCTCTTTATATATCATTTGGTACACGACAATATATGTCTAGGTTTGTGTTTTGTTTTGACTCCTTGTGTTGTGCTATGAGTCTCACAGAGGAGCGGATAGGAGAGAATCAAGTGTTTGGGGGAGGAGTCAAATTGCAAGGAAGGGCCATTTAAAGGGGATCAAGGGGTGGTGCAAATGGATGAAATCATGCTCACGCTCATGCTATATGGGCATAGTTAAGGCCTTACATATTTTATATTTATTGTTATAGCACATATATTAGTTTTACTATTTCCTCACCTATGGACAAGTTCTGTCATGAATATTTTGTTTACTAAGAAGTCTAGATTCCCATGTTGAATTGTCAGATTATGCTAGACATATGGTAAAAAACAATTGATATGTGTTTTATAGAAATAATCAGGAAAGAAGACACGATCCTAGCTTATCACTCTCTAATGGAAAATCTCATGAGTAAGAACATTAGAAAAATATTCTCAATATACATTTTTCTATTTTTAAGGTGTTTTGTCACTAGGGAGAGTTTTAGATTCTAGTAATGTCAAGACAATGACTTTGCAAATCATAGTTAGGTCAATTAACTTAGTGTTTCATGATATTTGAATCATCAATTCTGATTTATCATTTTATACGCTATTATACAAACTAGGTGTCAGTCCTCGTCAATGGTTCTAAGAATTAGGTTAAGATAAATATGTGCAAGAGATTTTCATGATATTGCTTGAAACAATATGGAAAATGCAATGTTTGATTTACAACTAATACAAAATATCTAAAAGTTCCTTAAAATTCTATTATTTTTCAATAGTATATTTTATACCTATATTTTATCATATTCCAACAAAGTTTTGTTTATTTTTTTTACAGACATATATTTGGAACCATGTATAATGTTACTACCTGATTTGATTTGCAGTAATTGTATGGCAAGGTGTTACATAATCTACATAAAAATTATAGTAAATATTATATTGTAAGTTGTTATTTAGATATGAGCCATTGTAAGAATATAACTGTTTCAGTAACTTTTGAAATTTCACATGGTAGAATCTTCTAGCAGTTGTTAGCACATATAGTATACATCCAAAACATAAATACTCTGGATCCAGCTTATTTGAAATATCTATAGAAACATATTTATGTAATAGATCTTGAAATAGATATTTGATGTGAAGTATATAGCAACAATGTCGTAGTTTACGGAGTCAGAGAAGTGGCTAGTGTGCTGCAGTACCAGCCATTGCACACTAGCCAAGTGGCATGGTCTCTGCCGAGGCACACAAGTACCTTGGTTCGCTCATCCTTGAATTGACATAGAACATGGTATCTCTATCGTTAATTTCTTTTACCTAAACTTTAGAAGTCTCTTTAGAAAATCATAAAAATTCACATGCATCTTAGTGGGGTTTCACATGGCCACCTTTGATGCTCACTAACGCTTGAAACTTATATTTCCCATTTAGCGTTGATAAACAAATGCAAGAGGTTTTTCTTTGTTTGACTGTTGAGATTGCTGATCCTGCGCCAAAAATCCATGGAGCTTTGCCAGTTTGGACGTAGTGGGTGGAAAATGCACCGGCGCGGCCCATCCGTTATGCGCTACAGCTTGCGACGGTTGCACCGACATGAAAATTGGGGAATTAGTTTCTCCATTACTTAACTTGGTAATCACCACACTCTTCCACCACACCAAACCAAAACTTGTGAAAGTAAGCTGTGTGAAGCATCGGCTGAATCATGAGCGCTCATTTGTATCTTACAAGCAACAGAGGGAAATGACAGAGCCACAAGACACGATGAGAAAGTCTCTCCAGCTCGATTGCCCAGCATTCCAGTCTGCTATTATATTAGTACCCTCCCTGTCTACGTCGTAACCAGGGACGGGTTATTAGCAGGATCAGGCAATGGCGAGCAGCAGAGCATGGCATAATGCAGTTCTCCTTGCAGCGGTGGTACTGCTTCTGCGTCGATCGTGTTGCATCGATGCTTCATTAGCGGTGACGCCGCCGGTGGCCACCGTTACGGCACCGCCTAACCCGCCGTCGACGGACGAACCAGACGCGTGCCCCGGCACTGTTCGTGTTCGGGGACTCCATCGTGGATCCGGGCAACAACAAACGTCATCGAGACGTTGATCCGGTGCAACTTCCCGCCTTACGGCCAGGACTTCCCCGGCCACAACGCCACCGGCCGCTTCAGCAACGGCAAGGTCCCCGGAGACATCCTTGGTACGCACGCACGAGGCCGATGACTCATCTGTTACTAATATGTTCGTCGTGGCAGCATGTCTTGAACATGATGTTTTTTTTACGACTTCAGCATCCCGAATGGGCATCAGGAGTACGTGCCGCCGTACCTCGGCACGAATCTCAGCGACTTCGACCTGCTCACCGGCGTCAGCTTCGCGTCCGGCGCCTCAGGCTTCGACCCCCTAACTGCCAAGATCATGGTAACCGATGTTCCATCAGCAACTCTAAACCTTCGTTAGACTCTGTTTGATAATGCGTCTCAGAATTCTCGATGGCTTGCAATCCTGTGTTCCAGTTGGTGCTCACCATGGACGACCAGCTGGAAGCTGTTCAAGGAGTACAAGGTGAAGCTGGAGCGCATCGCCGGCGCCGAGCGCGCCGCCGAGATCGTCTCGACGAGCATGTACCTGATCATCACCGGCACCGATGACATCGCCAACACCTACTTCACCACGCCGTTCCGCCGGAACTACGACCTCGAGTCGTACATCGAGTTCGTCGTGCAGTGCGCCTCCGAATTCTTCAAGAAAACTGTATGGGCTGGGGGCGCGGCGGATGAACATCGCCGGCGCGCCGCCCATCGGGTGCGTGCCGTCGCAGCGGACCAACGCCGGCGGGCTCGAGCGGGATGTGCGTGGCGCTGTACAACCAGGCGGCCGTCGTGTACAACGCGGCGCTCGAGAAGGAGATCAAGCGCCTCAACGGCAGCGACGGACATGCCGGGATCCGTGCTCAAGTACATCGACCTCTACACGCCGCTGCTCGACATGATCCAACGCCCTCAAGCCTACCGGTCAGCACCGAGCACCCACTCCACTCCGCTGCCAAAAATAAAGTTGCATTTTTCAAGAACGCGCACGGCATCTTGTCCAATTCTGACCTACCGTTTTTGTATTCTAGGATTCGACGTGACGAACAGAGGGTGCTGCGGCACGGGCGTGTTCGAGGTCACGCTCACATGCAACCAATACACCGCGCACGCCTGCAAAGATCCCAACAAGTTTCTGTTCTGGGACACCTACCACCTCACGGAGAGAGGCTACAACCTCCTGCTCACACAGATTATAATCGAGACGGACTTCAGTGAGATCATGACGGCACTGGAGGTTTTGGCGCTGAGACGAGGCGATTTATATACTTGTCTTTGTGGACAGGAGTAACTCACAAGTTTCTATGTACGCTCTCTGTGTTCTTATGATATTGAGTCAGTCTATCTTGTTTTGTAGCTTAAGTACAGATACGGAATCAGCATGGGCAGTCCAATGTCACTGCTCCAATTTGTATTCTGATGATACATCATCCATATCGATTGTTGATTTCTGAATGAACGAAAAATTAAATTCCAAACATGTGTGTCAACAGAAACTGCGTTGTGGATTCTACTTTACTTCCATAATTGTTTCCTGAATGAACCAAAAACTAAATTCCAAGTCACCATAAGAGAGATAAGAATCAGACCAAGCAAAGCCCAAAGCAATGTGCAACTCAAAGACTCAAACACACAATCTACAACCGTCCACTAATCCACTGCCCTTTGAAGTTTGAAAGATCTGACACGATTTCAACTGAAACGAGGCTCAGAACATACGCCTTCAAATCTTGATCGATGAAATATAAGGCAAGCCCAGTGTTTGCTGGAAAACAATAATCAAATAAAACATACTTTAAGCAGTTGATTTTATTAAGTGTTATATACAAAACCAGGAAATAAAAGAGTGACATAGGAGTATATGACAGTCTAATACTAATCTAAAACTTCCTAACCTGACTTTGATAATCTAAAATGGCAGCGCCGAGCTGCCAGACAAAACTCCCCACCAAGGAGAAATAGATAGAGCTGTACACTGAGATGAAAGCGATAACTTAAGCTGGTTGCACGCAACCACTCCTTGGGTCTTTAAAGAAGCTTATTCTGTGCCACAGCTTCGCATAGCTCCTCCTCATACCGTAAAAACTCTAGTAGAGGCTGCAGCTTTGGATAGGGGCCTTGGCAGGCCCGGTGGCACTGAGCGGCGCAGACGCTTCGAAGGCAGTGACTCTGGGAAAAGAACAGTTGAAATTTGCTTCCACATCAAGCAGCTTGAGACGTGCAGCCGAGAACCATGCTTTGGGGCCTTGGGAGTTCTGGGGTGGACACCCTCACATCATTGCCATCTATTTTACTGAAATTCATCATTGGGATCTTAGAATTTTGTCAATCATCATTATCGAGAGAAGGTAAAAGCAATATGGCTAACCACATGAAAGGCCAATGCTCCTTCGGAAGAGGAGTCTATTAAGAGCAGTTCCTGTCTGCTCCTATCTGGAGTAGTATAGTTGAAATAGAGCTGCCTGGCCAGTTGAACCTAGTTCACATCACATTTACAAGTGAGCAGGGCAATAGAAAAGGGGCGAGTCACAAGTGCTAAGAATGGAAACAAAATAAGTAGAATGTTGAGCATGCAAAATCAGTAAATAAACATTCAGCATGTAAAATCAGCATCGCAAATGACACATGTAAGTTATTCAGTACATTATTCAAAGATTAGAACAATCAGTGCAAGATACAAGAATGCTGCAGATGGTACAACAATTAAATTTTGCTATAGCACAAGCAATGTTGGCAAGTTGATATTACCACAAATAATTTCTGTTCAGGTAAGAATTAAGTATCCTTTTAAGCAATGTACACAAAAGCAAACACTGATAGAATTCACTGTGCTCCAAAAGTAGAGCACTCTACTTCAGTGGTTTTGGCAAGTTCTGAGCTTTACAAGTAAGAAATGACAAAGTGATATTGATTTCACAAATGACCACACAACAGATAGAAAAGATATTACTTACTGCTGTCCGAATCCGTTTTGAAACATGGAAAACAGACTTCAGCTGGTCATGGTGCAAGTTGCACACAATCTTGATCTTTGCAACAAACAATGGAATCAGGTTCACTACAAATAAAATGCACATTGAAGTTACAGAAATGTAGTTTAAGTTGCATACCAGCAAATCAAGTGGAAGTGATTCAAGTCTTGAATCACCCGCAAAAGCAGCTTCAACAGGAGTCTTTGGTGTTTTGGGCAATATCGGCCCCTTAATGCTATCAAATGGCTCAAAGCTGAGCCTTGCAGGGGACAAAATTGATAAGTGCTTCCCGAAGGACCATGAGGACCATGAACCGGAGATGGTATCTCCAGATCATCCTTTACATTCAATAGAATCCTTTTCTTCCCGATATCCCTGCTTGAACTCCTGCTATAACGAATCTGAGCCAGGGCACCAGGTTTCAAGTACTTGCTCTTCATATGCTTCACTCGTTTCTTTTGCTTCTGAACCACTGATCCAGACCCCATGGCGAGTGCTATTCGCAATAATAAAATTATACGTGGCAGGTGTTGCTAAACGTAGATTGTCCTCCAGTTTCATCTCTCAGCTTCAGTATAAGGAAAGATAAATTAAACGATGAGTATAACAACAAAAGGTTTGAGAAAAAAAAAAGGATAATAACAAAAGCAATCAATGTAACATAGCAGTGGCCATTGAGCTATCAGTAATTTTTTTTAAAAAAAAACACCCACCTGACGACACACACATCCATCATATATAAATAAATAGAAGCAACTATTTTTCTGAAAAAAGGTAAGAATACAAACAGATACAAGCAGCCACTTTCCTGAAAAAAGAAAGAATACCGTGTCCAAGTGTTCACACTCAATGTGAAATCATCGCTTGCAATTGATTACAAGTCAGCAATACTAATAACATGAAACCATTAAACAGGGATGTCAAGTTTTTACTACTAGTAGTAAACATGTGAATAAGTTGTCAATGTGCAACACCATGAAACAAAAGTTAAGCATAGAATTGTACAATTCTCGTTACACCGTTGATTGATGAAATGCGGAATCTCTAACTAAAATAAAATACTTATTTCCAATGAACTCCATAAGGCTTATTGAATAGTAATCCAGTTGCAGTGACTTGTTACCAGCCCCCGCGACCGAGCTCCACGACCGCGGAGACCGTCGCGGCGAAACGGGAAGGGGCCAACCTCTACTGGAACAAGAAATCAGGAGGTGCGGAGGGAAGGAGAGGGCGATTACCGGAATCGGGGCGGGGGCAGGCGGCTCAGGACCCGTGAGCTCCCATCCTGCGCGAGGAGGAGCGGCCCGAGAAGCGAAGAAGGGCGCGAACCAAGCAACGCACGGTCGATTCCGCAGCCGCCGCCGGCTCGTCGTCGTCGTCGGAGGAGGAACCGCGGGACCAGCTAGCGCGCCGCCGCCGCAATCTAGCCGAACCCACGGCAATAACTCTCCCCAATCTTTAATGGCTGGGCGAGGAGATCGAGGGCGAGGGCGAGAGCGAGAGAGAGAGAGAGAGAGAGAGAGAAGGGGGAGGTTATCTACGAGGGCGTGGGGGAGTGGAGGGAAGCCAAAAATTTTTCGGCTCGGGTTGGCGCCAAAGCAAGCAGCGGAGGCGGAGCGGGGCCGTGGTGGGGGATCGGAACAGAATGGATATGGTAATCGTGGGTCCCTACCTACCCTATAGCCTTTTCATCAAGGTTTTCCGGGACGGCGAAATCGTCGTGCTCGTGCGGGGCCCGGGTGTCATTGGCACGGCTCCTCGAAGCGCGCGCGGACTGCGGGGGTGATGACGGCGACGCCATCGGCTGGGCCTGTTTCGTTGTTTTTTTTTTCTTCAATCTTTTGGAGGGCGACGGACCGACGCGCGAGTCGTTTGGGCAGCAGGTTGCGCTTGCGGTGTTTGGGCGAGGAGGGAGCTGTTCGCGGCGCATCCTCGCCTCCCGTGTCCGTGGACCGTGGTCGTCGCTCCGTCGTGGGCTGGTGTGCAGTACTACTACAGCTCTTGCTAGTGGACTGGCCTAGCGGGGCCCGCCTGTCCGTCGAGGCGTGGGCTGTGTAGTACGTGCGCATTCGCCACACAGATCCTCGTCGTCAATCAATGACGAAATTAAGGGAATCCCCGATGACCTGACGGCGGTCTACTATTCTGGATGCTGCTGACTTGGAGCGCCCCGGAGTTTTCGCCGACCGAGCGCGTGGCGGCGCCCCTTGTGGTTTTATTCAGAAACACATGCATTGTTGGGGTACGGTACTAGTAATAATACAAATCAGAGTGGGATCGACCGAAGAAGCCCCGGACGCCGATTCGCCAGCTGGTGCCGGTCCAAGTCACTGGCCCGTGTTACGATGATGACGACTTTCGATGGGTGAGTCCGTAGTTTGCCGAAAAGGGGTAGGCCGCCGGCTGGCTCCAACGTTGCTGTTGCCTGTTGGTGTTCGCGTATGGTAACCAAATCCCGCTGATACGGCTACATTTGATTGTTTGCTGTCAGCTTTAGCCCTTTATTTATCCAACGGGCCGCTGCTTGTAAATAATTATGCACGAGCACCAGAATGCTGTTTCACTTTTAAGACTTGTAAATAATTACTAACTCTCGTGAGCCGGGCTGCAACGGGTGGTCCGTCACTCTTAAGACTTTCTGCTACAGAATGCTGTTTCACTGGCCCAAGTGACCCTTGACAGGGCCGGAAACACCAACCAATTCGTCCCTCGTTCAGCCTCGAATCCCATTTGTTCCGGCCCATTTTCAACTATAGTTGTTTGTCTGTTCCGGCCGCCCTCCAGGCCATCATCTCGATCCGTGACGACTTTGGCACAAGCTTCGCGAGCAAATAAACCTTCTCCGACATCCCCCGGCGCCATGCGTGTCGCCGAGCTGAACGTGACCGGTTGGAATGGAATTAGACCGCCCGTTTTTGTTGCTATGGGCACCCTTGGCTCTGCACGACGGTTCGTTGCTGTTTTCCATTCTTGCTCGTGCCATCATCGTGTGTCTCGCAGGCGCGCAACGCAAACAGGGAGCAGAGCAACAGCACGCCCGGGGAGGTTGCTCTGCTTGCTGCTGCCCTGCTGTTCCTCCCGGAAAGCAAAGACTTGCACGGCGCGGATTGGCATAGCTAAAGCAGGCAAAAGGACGCTATCGAATCTAAGACTGAACATGAATTCCGTAGCTCCTGAAGGGGGAAAAAAAAGGCCTACCTTGTTTTGTCCCAGCCTCCCAGGGGACAAATCTCGAGCCACGGCAGCGACAAGGGGGAGAGAACCAAAAAACGGAAAGGAAAAGCGAAAGCGAAAGACACCCAAAGGGAAAGAAGCCAGACGCGAGAATGATGGATGCCCCGCGAACGAAAGCGAAAAGAACCGGGAAAGCACCTGATCTGCCCCGTCTCCTGCTCAACAATCTTCGCTCGCCTTCCTCTGACCAGCAAGAAGCACGACCAAACTGTCCTGAAGCAGAGCTGTCCACTTGTCACCGTTGCCTGTCGGCGTCGGCCACAGTGGCAGGCGCGCCATGACCTCCCCTTCCGACCCTGCGTCGCAGCCGCCTCTGCTGCTGCTGCCACCGCCGGAGCACGCGCCCGTGGCTCCGTTGGTGCAGGAGCCCAATCCCAGGCCCAGGCCGAGCCTCACCGTCGGGGACCACGTGCGCGGCGTGCTCAGGTCGGGAGAGGCGTTCATCCGAAGCGTGTTCGGGGGTAACTCCGGCCACGCGCGCCCTCATCTTCAGCAGCACCAGCAGCCTCGACCCCTTCACCACCACCACCAGCAGCAGCAGCAGAACCAACACCACCACCACCGCGCTGTATGCTACTCAACTCCGATCCCTTCCTTAAAAACTACTGGTTTGCATTTGGTGCTTCACAGTGTTAACATTGGCCGTACGGGAAGATCTGGTCGTACCTATAGCAGTGTTCTTAGTACTCGATTCAGATTGCTCGACTGATATTCAGGCCACCACTTATGTTCTGCTACGTAGCAGTCACGCCTTCTATTCAGGAACTGAAATAGAAACAGGCATGATTGAATTGAACCCACCTTTGAAGTGGACATATTCATGTTCTGCCTCGTGTGCAGTGGACACATACCAACTACTCTGACCGATCTTACTAGTATCTTGCCATACGCGTTCTTGGTACGGAGATGTCTCACTGTTATTTCCTGACTGCAGGCTGACATAATGAAACGCTTGCAGCGTGAAACGTTTCCTGATGTCGTTAAGCTCTTGGATAAGCATGAGCAAATCGAGCGCATACTTTCCCTGTACAAAAAGGGTAAGGGATTCCAGTTCCCAGATTTCCCCATCAGGGTGAAGATAGCGCTTGACGCAGTAGGGGCACTGTTCCTTATCGACGGCGACGAGTTCAGCCGAGCGAAAGCGGTCCTCGACAAGGCGGGGTACCATACGGGCCTCAGTTCGAGGTTCGTCTTCGAGTCCAAGACCAGGGGCAAGGACACCATTGCCGCAGAGCTCGCGACCAGGCTTGAAGCAGCTGGCAGTCATCTTTGGGAAGCGGTTGGGAGGCCAGTGGAGCTCACCAGGCTGCAGTACTGCGCCCGGATCAACAAACGGCTGTCCATGATCCTGGTCCCGTTTGGAGCCCAATGCAACGACTTCTTAGGTGACCCAAGAAGGCTTCAGGTAATTTGAACCTGAACCTGAATATGTTTACCAGTTGCATTGCTTCTTCTTACAGATGAGTGATGAAATTGTTGTTATAATTTACAGAGCCAAGCTTCTTTCCACGGGCCACCATCGTTTGCTGAACATCACAACTGCGCCGCCGGCTTGAGAATCAAAGGGTCCAGATTCACGGCCTCCTTCGCCGAGCTGATCTTCGGTTCAGAAAAAGCAGACAGTGAAAGTGGAGGAGCTAACCGCATGACAACATTTGGGCAAGTGTCCTGCGAGCCAGCCAAGGATGTCAAGCTCAGTTTATCAGGGATTTGGCAGGCGTGCTCGCCGACGTCCCGGTTCAACAATCTCAGAATCCTTGTTGTTCCTGCTGGAAGCCTGAAACCAGGAAAAACTGCTACTCCGGTACCAGAGGCAGAGACGCACCTGAGTGTGGAGGTGCAGCGTTCTGCTTCGGCTCCTTCGGTCGCGGTGATGGTGGACTGCGAGCTGTACGAGACTATCAAGGCGGAAGGTTGGTTTCAGATCGAGAGGTCCAAACACAGGCCGGTGCGCTGCGGCTTCTCCTTGTCGGACACACCGGAGAACAAGCTTGGGTGGGGCGTGAGGATGGGCGGCACGGCGGAAGGAGAGGAGCATCAGCTGCACCATCAGCACCTGGAAGGCTTCCTCAACTTGAGTTTTGGCAAGGGTAGCCTGCAGCCGGGACTCGTTTATGCCATGGAGGGAGACAAGTGGACACCGGCGCTGTTCCTGCGGTCGTCATGGTTCATGTGATCTCCATCCATTCTTCCCAACGTTGTTGTTTCCGAGTGTGAGCGCCATGGAGGTTTTCTTCTTCTTCCACCCCCTACAAGCTGCAGCAGTTTTTGTTTGGCAACTTGCTGACTGCCCTGATATCGGCAAATAAGCATTTTGGTTGACAGCCTAGATGCATTAGATTCAGGCATTCAGCGATTGTGTCCAGCTGTTTTCATGTAACTGAATTGCTTTTGTGTGAATTTGGTCCAAGGGTGATGTAACTCTTCCATTCTTTATTAAAAACTCAGTTAGCCAGATTTTACAATGCCAAAGGTTGTTTGATGGGGTCCATCTTATAAGTAAAAATAAGAACGCAAACAAGCCTAGGAAACTCGCTAAACTGTAACAAGATACTCCCTCCATTTCAAAATTATTATCGTCATTAACTTTTTTTTGTTATCTTTAACCATTCAGCTTATTCAAAATATTTATTCAAATATAAAATTTATAGGTTATATTTAAATTTTGTCTAGTGATAAAGCAAATTATGAAAAAATACATGATATTTTTTAAAAAAAATAATAAAATGAATGGTTAAATATAACGAAAAAAGTCAATAACGACAACATAATTTTGAAACGGAGGGAGTAACTAAAATCTAGAAATTATTGAGCAGAAAGACCTAAATTGTGGGCATTATAAAGAACTGAACTGCGTCCAGCAAAGGACACTTAGTCAAGACTGCCGAGTGCCCAAACAACTGAAAGATGATGGAAGAGGATGACCCTACTCCAAATACTCAATACAGGCCCCCAGAACAAACAAGGTACAAGAACTGAATTGCAATTATAGCATGGTAAATTAGTAAATGCTCCAAATTACAACATACAATGCCTTCAAGTGTTCAACTGAACACAACGTGCAAGTACAACAATTTCTGCTGATAAGAACTAGCTGAACAGTCAATAAACCATTAAGCTGCATGAACAGTTCCTAACGAAGGAGGAAACAATTCGTTCGGCATCATGGGCTTTTCACCAAAGCATCAGTCTATCCATATGCCTACTCTCAAGTCTCGAGCTGAAGGGAGCAATTACTAAGGAAGTCAAACAAGAAGCAACAGGAAACAAGGAAAATTTGACAGAACACAGGTTACCTGGCCTTTATTCAACATATCAATGACCAGAGGGACCAATTACTAAGGAGGTCTACCAAGAAGCAACAGGAAACAAGGAAAATTTGACAGAACACAGGTTACCTGGCCTTTATTCAACATATCAATGACTAGGTTCAGATGAGTCTCGAAAAGGCAACTTCTGGGGAAACCACAGTTTATACAGATAATGATCAAGAAACCAAACAAGTCTACAAACTCTAAAACAAAAGGATAAACATAATCAAACAAGCTCCTGAATACCAATGGTACATGTTCTATAGAGATAACAATATCAGTTTTTAGGCTTTCTGGCGGTTTTTAGGTATAGCAATCCGGTTCAGGTCATCTGTTGGAGATGCTCTTAGGACGGTCTCAATGTCAAAAGCCAGGCACTTTGTCACTGCAGCTCCCGCCAGTATCCAAGGAACAAAGCATAAAAAATACTAAAAACACTGCAGATGAGGTAGGAAAAGACACTGTACCAAGCAATTTAGCATGCCAGATTTCACCATTCACACTTCACAACAAAGAGACAGACAAAGGCAAGTATAGGCTGATATGATAACACACAAACAACAAAATGTAACCGAACATTTTCACCAACAAGCATACCAGATAAACAGCTTCTACTGATAAGAACCAGTTTAATTACCAACAAACCATTCAGCCATCCACCCACAATTCACACCAAAACTTAGAGTATCAGATGCTCAATTCACCAGAAAATTATCAAGTCTTTTCACCAAGTCATCGATGTATCTGTCAGACTGCCTACTTGATGTCAAGATGAAGGTGGAATTTTGTACTGAGACCCACCATTAAACAGCAGCGGAGCGCACTACTCAATCCTCGAACGCCCAGGCATTCTGCTTCCTGACCTCGGCCTCCTGCTCTGGCGTATAGTCGTTCTCAATGTCGAAGGTCTCACGGATCTGCTCAGGCGTTTTGCCCCTCATCTTGTCTGCCACGGCTGTGCAGCCCAGCTCGATCAGGTCCTCGATGCCCAGGAAGTTCGCTGCCTACAGCACACCATACACCAGATCATCACAAATATCACAGACGTAGTCACCCAGATCCACAATTCACAATCCAAGCATGTTTATCGTGTTCAACAAATTGAACTGCTGCCATAATTCCTTGTTTTATTATAGGAATCCAAAATCAAGCGGAATCAAAATTCTTTCTCGTGGGGAAGGTTAACGCATTAAGCAGAAGAATTGCTTACGAGGATGATGGCAAAGAGGGTGGAGTTGTCGATGCCGGCGGTGATGAACTCCTGGTCCCACGACTTGAGGCCGTGCGGGTCAGGGTCGGGCTCGGTGACGGGCTTGATGGCGTGGGTGGCCGGCGTGAGGTCGATGGGGAATGGCGGGAAGGGATCGCGGTCCTGCCCCGCGGTCGCAGGGTCGTAGTACGGCCCATGCTTCTCGCAGAACGCGAGCACCATCCGAAGGATGCCGGCGTCGACGCCGGGGACGCGGATGCGACCCTCCGCGCAGTCGCTGTCGATCATGCCGTACAGCATCGCCGACATCTGCGCCGCCATCCGCGAGATGCGAAACTCCGTGCCGCACTCCGTCACCAGCACAAGGTCGTCGGCGCCGGCGCCGCCCTCCGCGCCTTCCCCTTCCGCCGCCGGTTTCTTCTCCTCGGGGTCTGAAAGGGAGGAGAGCTTCGCCTCCGCGGCGGCCGCAGCGACGGCGGTGGGATTATCCTCCGGGCGCTTGCCCTTGTCGACGGCGGCGGGGGAAGCCATGGATTTTGGGTGGGTTTGGGGGGGATTGCGGTTTCGTCCCGGCGATTGATGGGCTTTTTTCTTTTATTTTAGTAGTTTTCTTTTTAATCGACTCCGGCTCGGGTCTGTGTGGTGTTGCTTGTGTGCGCCGGTGTTCCGACCCGAGTCGGTTAACACTGCACGATTTTGATTCATATTGTAATTTTTTTTTCTTCGAAATAATATAATTCTGTTTGAACATGCTATGATTTAAAAACACCGAAATACAGAAGCAACAGATTGTACTATCAGGCACATTTCTTTTTCGGCGGTCTTCCTTCAATCAACATTAACAAATTAAAAATGCTTCTCTTCTGTCGACCTAAATCTGCCCGAGTTCAACGATGAAGTTCGTCAGAGTTTTAGAGGTTAGTGTTGTCAGAGAAGGATTTGTTTTGCTGCCGGACATAGAATAGAGCTTGGGGGAAAGGCAGGTCGACCTAACCATAGCGGTGGAAGAGATGACAGAGGCGGAGGTGGCGAGAGCGCCGCCTCGCAGACGGTAGAAGATGGTTGTTGGACCAGACCGGGATAGCGCAGAGCCGAGGACAGGCGAAGTAGAGAGAAAGAGAGAGAGAGAGTTAGTCCAATGAAAGTCAGATTTCAAATAGACAGGTGTCGTATATCAACTGAAAATGTACCTCGCTTTCACTTGATTGAAAATAGGTCGTTCCTTAACAAATTGTAGTATCACAATCAATATAGTTATGTTCCACGTGAATCATCCGATCACCTATTCCATCATCTTGCCTCTAAGCAACATTGTCTTATCGATTCTCTAAATAATCCTTCTTCTATTACAGAATATATATAACACTTTTGAGTTTGATCACAATTAATATGTTTTTAACTATCAAAAACAAGATATTCATATTTTGTTAATGTTGCTAAATTCGTCATAAAAATTAATTATAATTTATAACTCTTTATATTTATAATCTTTTACTTTTTTGAATGTTTTTACTCAAAATTAAACTCAATCAAACTGGTAAATGTTAATGTTCTGGTAGAGAAGGAGTATTTGGTGAGTTTCAATAAATTTCATCTAATGCATCGACAGAAACTTTTTTATTATATTTGTCTATACAATGAATGATTCCTTATATTTCAAGAAACTTTATTAGTATCACCAGTATATGTAGAGTACAAACATGCATTCAGAAAATCATTGGTAAATTTTTTGATTTTATCACTATTCAAGTACGCAATTGTTTGAGAACAGAGTTTGAATTTAATATTTAAATGTCTTTTTTTTCGGGAATTTGATATTTAAATGTGGTAAAGTGTTAGACACATTGTTCTAGTGGATTTGTTATTGCATTTCTTATTTAAATTTGATCCCTTATCCTTTACGCAGTGCTGGACCTGAACAAATATATTGATTCAGTGGAAATAACCACCATCTTATCACTTAAAGCCTCTCATCGCCGCAGATTCTCGCGACACTGGCCGCGTAACTTGGGATCTCTCGTCATCTCTGGTATCGTTATCGCGATGCACCACTTACCTTAGCTCGAAGCAGAGGCAAAGTCAAGCAGAAGTTACCATACGTGTTCTGTTCGAAGTGAACCAGCAATGCAGGTTCGTTTATTTTTCGTCTTGCCACTTGACAGAGAATATGTACATTCCGTGTTGTTCACTCATGTAAATATGCGCCGGTCAGTAGTTTTTGTGGACGTGGCCGCCGCTGGGCTTGTCCTCGGCGAACGCGACGAGCCAGAGGAGGACGACGGCGAGCACCACGTTGAGGACCACGTGCCGGTGCCGGCTCAGCCCGCGGGCGAGCCGCCCCACCGGGTGCTCGTCCTGTCGCGCCACCACCCAGCCGCCGCCGCCGCCGCCGATCTCGTCTCCCACCTCGTGTATCTCCGCCGGCGTACACTGTTCCTCGCCGCTCTCGGCGCCGGGGCACGGCACCTGGATGTAGAGCATGCCCTTGTCGAGCTGGACCTTGATCGCGGCAGCGTCGACGCCGGCGGGGAGGTCGAAGCGCTTGAGGAAGTGGTACCACTGCCTGCCGCCACCACCTTCGACGGCGCGCTCGCCACTGACTTTGAGGCTCCCCGACGGCTCAACCAGCACTTTGAGGTGGTCCTTGGTAAACCCTGCACAAATCAACAGCTCGAATTGTTGGGATTTGTTTTTTTTTTTCCTTCTTTCCGCCGGGATTGTTGAATGTTCTCCACAAAATAAAATTGATATTAAAAAAATTCATGCATTCGAAACGCGACTAAATGAAGGACACTCTTAAGATCATAGTCTCAGGAGAAACCAACAACCTGTGACGTCAACGACGAGCGTGTCGAACTCGCTTCCTCGAACCCACTCGCTGTGCGGGTCGATCTCGGCCAGGACACGAGGACGGCGGCGCACCAAGTCCATTTCTCCTCGCTCCTCTCTTGATTTCTTTCTTTCACCAATAAGCCTGTTTGGATGAGAAATGAGCAATCCACTGCTGCTCGATTATATAGGCAGATTTGGAGCGGTAAAAAAAAAATGGGGACTTGAGGTGTAAGATATGCCTCTGCCTCTTATATGAGGAAAGGAGACCAAGGAAGGCAACGGATACCTCACCCAGCCAGCATGCTGATCCATGGGCCTACTGCTTCTATTGCCTTTGCTTCAGTAGCTCAAATTTTGCTTAATCCAGAAGCTTATGCTTTGATGCGTGTCGTCATTGCTATAGTTTTCAGTTTTTTAACACAGAATGGGAAGTTTGGGTGGGGGACTAGAGATTCTCTTTTTTTTTTTTTTTTTTGAGGGGAAGGGGAAGGGAGATTTTTTTTTTTTTTTGAGAAAGGGAACAAGAGATTCTAAGATGTACTGTAGATAGTAGTAGAAACAGAGCAGGTTAAATTCCAGCCTGGGTGAGCTTTTGGGCCGGGCCTGATGCGTCCAATCAGTCAATTGAGCCCACAGATCCAGACAGTATTACACACGCTGACACGCATAGATTTTTCTGAGGAAAATAATGTAGTATATTAAATTTGTAGAGAATAATATTCTGAAAATATAAATACGAAGTTATTATACAGAACCACTAAATGCTTATGGCACGAAATTTGTTGTACCTTCGACCCATGTACCTTACGTTGCAGATTCAATCCATTGTTTTTTATGTGCATATACGACACTACGAGTTATATGACTTGCTAATTTTTATCTGATTGAAAATTTAGGTAACTTTCAATCACTACTTTAAATCATTGGATCTAAATTTAATAGTTTATAATTATTATATAATAATTTTATAAAAGAAAATTTAAAATACAAAGTAACATACTATCGATTGAAAGCATTGAGTCAATTGAAAATTAGAAAATATGATATACTAGGATCCTGTTTGGATCCACTGAGATTTTAAAAAATTAGATTTTAAAATCTATGAGGCCTTCAAACGGGATAATATTTTTTGGATTCTAAAATCTAGAACCTCAGATTTATGAATCTCATAATTTGATATACTCAACTAAAGCCAGATTTTATATGTCAAAAGATTTATTGCCTTTTGAATTTTAAGAATTTGACCGGTATCCAATAAACGCTATCACCTAGATTTTATTTAGAATCTGAATTCTAAAATATTATAATAAAAATTAGATTAAAAGAATCTTAACTAGATCCAAACAAGACCTAAATAAGCAAATCTGATACTATGAGCTCATATGGTGTATTGTATAACAAAACTGAACATGGCATATGACGAAGGCCGAACTCGGTACAAGTCAGATTGCACGGAGTTAAGACGAGACCGACAAGGAAAGTGAGTCCTCAACGAAGACAAGGTTGAAAACGCGGGTTGTCCTTTACATACTGTTCTTTATTTGCTTTGGATTTTTGTTTTACGTAAAGGAAAGAAAAGAAGGGATTGTAGGTTGATCTTGCACTGTCACCAAGCCGTAAGATGACGAGGTTGCATATGCATTGGTGGACGAGTAAAGATGAAAATAAATTTGAAGTTGGCAAATGTATTGTATCATCGGGGATCTTAATATTTTAATAACTGTTAAGATAATTATAGATGACAGACATATTTTACAGCGATGGGTAACAATCTCGATCGATGATATTCGTGAAATCTGAATTATCATCAAATTAAATGTTGAAACCACGCACATCAATCGATCAATGAGATTTGCTAGCCATTGAACTTTTCTTTTCTCCAGATGAAAATAATCATGAAGCTATATATCACTGAAGCATCAGCTGAGACTGAAATTGTTGCCCGTGGAATACTTAACCTTCCAGAAATCTGAATCAGTTGACATGTCTGTTTTTTTTTTAAGTAAAACACCAAATTAGAACTCATTTTTCCTCAACATTCAAACACACATGGTTGGGCCACTCATAGGACCGGCAGATTGTGATAAGCACGCAGCAATCATCAGCCTTAATTTACAGTCATCGCTTGCCTTCTTCTCCCAGTTCATGGCCAGAGGCTGTACTTGACGTAGATGCCGAGGCTGATCAGGGCGAGCACCACGCCGAGCACGGTGGTCGCCATCTTCTTCCGGTCACGCATGAAGGCGTATCCTTGGCTTGACGGCGTAACAGCCGTCGCCTCCTCTCCCTCGCTGGCGGCGCCGTCGTCACGGCCACCGTCTTTCGCCGAGCTCAGGCGCCGATGAACCGCTTCCTGCTTCTGCACCTTCGTCTCTTGATCATTCTTGACCTCCTCTCCTCCACCGGCTGGTGGTGCTGGTGCCGGATGATCACCGTCCTGCCGCTCGGCACCGACTTGAACGCCGGAGGGAGCAGCAGCTTCCGTCGGCTTCTTTGCCGGCTCCTCCTGGACCGTCTCCGGCTTCTGGCCCGGCATGGTGACGCGGACGACGCCCTTCTCGAACTTTGCCTGGATGCCCTTGACGTCGCAGTCGTCGGGGAGCTTGAACTCGAGCCGGAAGCGGCTCCAGCGGTTGCCGGCGACAGGGCGCTCCCCGCGCACGATCAGGCGCCGGTGGCTGTGGACCAGCTGCACCCTGATGTGCTCCTTCTTGTACCCTGCACCGTATCGATCATCCGTGCACGCATACGCGCATTAATTTCAGGACCACTTGCTTAATTAGTAAAGACTTCCGGAACAGAGCAACAGGAAGACAGAAATGTGCTTGCCTGCTGCGGTGAGGTCGACGGAGAGGGTGTGCGTCGGTGGTTCGCGGACCATACTGTGTGGAGGCACGAAGTCCTCGTACGCGCGGCCGCTGGGATCCATGGTTCTGCCTGGTGGTGCTGCTGCTTGCAGGCGGTTCAGAATCAGAGTTCGTGAGAATGCGAAGAAATTTTGGCTGGAGCTCACAGCTTGGAAGGGAGGGACGTGTATGCGTGGTGCGGTCGTTTTCACTTGGAGACATGCAAAGGTCGAGGACTAGATATATACAGTACTACAGACTTCCGCATGCGTGTAAATGGAGGATCACCAGCTGCGTGAGGAGGAGGAATCCCTTGCCGGCGAGGTAATTTCGCAGGTGGAGCTTGGCGAGCTCCGGTGGGCGGGCGATGCCTTGTCTCTCGCGCTGGACCACGTCTCCCTCGGGATCACGCGTCCCGGCGTGCGCCTACTCTATGTGGCAGGATGACGCATACCGAGCGAGACCCTGGCGCGGAACCACGATGCTCCAGGGACCTGCAGGTGGCAACTACGCAAACTTACTGCAGCCAAAACTTTTTCGGGGGTGATTAGACTCTATCTTGCTACAAGTAGCAAGGAAGGTAGCAATAGGTTGTCACCTTGGAAAGAGAGATGAATGATTAATTAAAAAAAACGCTGGTAATTACATTGCGAGCATTCGAGTTTCAGCTCATCTAATCTTGAAAATTTAGGGAAACACTGACATCTACAGGATACGCCCAAAAAAAAAATAAAATCAAAGGACTGTGCCCTGATGAGAAATACGACAAGCTATTCAAGAAACGAAGAACAACTTCTCTGCTATCTGGGCTTATTTCTAATTGGGCTCATCCCAGAAGAATAAAATGAACTAGGCACATTAAAAAAAAAAAAGCAAGGTGCTACCACTGAATTCGCTTTCTGCAGATTGCCTCTTTCCAGGAAAAATACCTTCCAATGTTTGCCACTTCATCTGGGAAGCCAAGCTCGGAATATGCCTCTTTGGCGATCTAGGATCTGGCGAGAATATTTTGATCCTCCAGATTCCACCAAAGTTATTCGGGATACAGGGCAATCAGACATCTGCATGAGGCACCAAGAGATCAGAAGACTGACATGAGAAGAAAACCTTTCTTTCTCTGAAGGACATCTATGAACAGATTTTGGAATGCTCAACAGCTGCTACCACTGATATTTGGCAGCAAGGAGAACTTCCTCATAGAGTTTAGCAGCATTGTCCCAGCTTAGGTCTTGCATCATTCCTCTCCTTTGGATGCCCTCCCAACTGCTCCTGTAATTTTGGTATGTGTTCAGGCAGTGCCCTAGTGCATCGATCATTCTGTTTGCTTCTGCCTTTTCAAAGGTCCAACCAAGTCCAGTCTCCTCATAGGGATTATAGTGTTCGACTGTGTCTCGGAGACCTCCAACCGCATGAACTACCGGGACAGTCCCATACATCATGGCATATAGTTGGTTCAGTCCGCATGGCTCAAATCTTGATGGCATCAACAATACATCAGCGCCTGCAGTCATACGGTGAGCCAACCTGACAGAAAAACCAACCCAGCCCCTGACCCTATCATAATATTGGCTCTCAAGCCTCCTCAATGTATCTTCAAGGTCTTGCCTTCCAGTGCCCAACATAATTACCTGCACATCTTGGCTAGCAATCCATGGCATTGCTTCTGCTATCAGGTCAACACCTTTCTGATGGTCTAACCGTCCAATAAAAGCAATGACAGGAACATCACCATGAACAGGGAGGCCTAGCTCCTTTTGCAATGCTTCCTTACATTGTGCTTTTCCTGTTTGAACGGTTTCTAGAGAATAGTTGGTGTATCCATCAGACTGTAGGTGAACATCATTCTTAGGATTCCAATCAGTTGTATCAATGCCGTTCACAATACCCTGGAATTTCCAGTCGCTTTCATTAATGATATTATGAAGGCCCCAACCGCCATCAGATGTTTTGAGCTCCCATGCATAACCATGACTAACAGTGAGCAAACGGTCAGCCGCTTTAATACCAGCTGCAAAAATGTTCAAATGATCACCTCCAAATGGATCATAAAGTTTGAACATATCCATATAATGACCTGGCAAATCCAGGTAATTGAAGTCATCTATTGGGCCACGGCCCTGCAAAAAGAAATTGAAATTAGCTTTACAATATAGAAAGAGAGCTATTTGAGTAATGACATCAACACCAAAGAAACAGCCATGTAGAGTGTGGAACCAGCATCCACAAATGAGATTATAGTTCAGAGACTGAGGGCAGTTATATATTTAAAATATCTTTATGAAGGTTATGAAGATCTGATAGTTTTGCCTTCATCCGTCAAACCTACCTCGTCCTGGAATCCTACAAGGTTTGTGGTCATATCGTGCATGTTTTCCCGTAACTGAACCATTTATTATTCAAAGTTTATGGTCAAACTGATCATATTCGTTATTTTTAGTGTGAATATGCAAGGCACTACTCATTTCTTAAAATTTCTTTATACAGAAATGAAAGACTACTTAGCCAGCTCACTGGAAGCCCTAGAAGTATACTGATACTTACACTCATGAAATCTGCCTCTCATGATGAAGGTGCATCATTTGATTAGTTTTCTTGTTAGATTCATTCTGTCCACAAGACTCTGGGCTGCTAGCTTAAAAAGAAAGGTATATTCTTATTCATCTGTCCACAAGAAAATTAATGGGTTCACTGCTGCCTTGGCGCCTCTATTGGTTGCCTCAACCTGCTTCCTTCCAACCATTCAAAACTGCCATGTAGGCTTCATCCAATGTCCTAACAGTCAAGGAAGCTCATATACTTCAATTCCTCTCGATCAGAGAAGCCCCAAAACAACGAAGGCCCCCATATAACTGTTTTTTTTCCAATCTGAGAAGCCAACTTCAAAATGGCGAGGCATCATCACAGGGAATGGCAGAAGGTAGGGGCACTGATACATGATTGTGTTCTTTTGCTGGTCCAGACTTCAGGATGGTTGAATGGTACTTAATATTCTAGATATTTATGGCCGTCCCCTTGTAGCTTCTTGTTTCCATACTGGACTCTAGTTGTTTGTATCTTCTGACTCTAATTAAAGATCCTTTTTTCTCTGTTTTTAACTGGCTAAACTGGGCACTTTATACCACGCCCGTCAGATATGCAAATGTAATGTTGTTATCCTTCTGAATGTGTGATTTTTTAAGAAAATATTTCACAGCAAAAAGGCATTGCCCAAGGATGCACATGAGCAGAAAAAAAACGCATGTTAGGCATCGGCATCAATGACTATTACATGTGCCCGCTGAGCCTGACTACAATAGAGGGGATTACATAATTTCCAATGAACACCTTGAAGTAAAACACATGGAGTAGAAATCTGTGGTAGCTACAACAAGTATAATATAGGATACAGTGTATATTGGTGGGAAAAAAGATCTTACCTGATGTGCTATATTGTGTATCACGAGAACAGAACGGGCATACGTCATGAAACCATTGTCACGATAGTATGCCTTCAAATAAACTGGCAGGAGTGAAGTATGCCAATCATTTGCAATAAACACAAGATTCCCATCTCCATAGCAGTAGCCACCACATGGAACATACCATTGAACCTAACATTATATTTTTCTGTAAGTGTATTGAGGAAACCAAATCGCAGAAGACAGTGATAAGAAATAACAAGGCTGGAAAAAAGGCTCACTATGTGAGCAGTTTTTGAACTTAAAAAGAGCACTCATGTAGTTCAAGAAAGAAAAGTAACCTAAACTTGTTTTAGGCATAAAATGATATATCTGCAGGATTAGCGAAAAAGATAAGCGAAAATAAGATTAGCAAGGAGCCTATAACCTCCCAGCTCAAAACTTAGAGTAGATGTTTTATTTAGACTTTCAACAGTGTAAATATACAACTTAGACGTTGGTTTCAGATTATGATTGCAAATTGTAAAGGTAACAATCAAATAGATTACCTCTACAGCTGCTTTGCACAACAAAACCATTCGTTTCAATATGTCCTGCAGACAAAAATTGATCTACTTAGTGTTAATATCATATAAAGAATACAATAAAGCAAGATATCATCTGCTTTCAAACATAAATCTCAGATCAGCTTCCAATTCATAAATGAAGTGGTCATAACAAGATAACTCATTACTTACTGTACGATTTCCACCATAAATTTCACTCTCAACATTATGGAAAATAGGATTGTCAATGAAAACAAAATCCACACCATCTACGTATGCATGATAATAATTTACTTCCATATCCTGCTCAAACAAAACATCATTTCAAATGGCGCTAAAATCAATATATTAAAGAAATATACCCCTCAGATTTTCTTCCTGACTTTCAGACAATGCAATTAGTGGAAACTTGCATTCAGTTCCTTGTCTTAACGTCATGAAGAAGAAATCAGAGGAAGTAAAAAATAATATAGGAAAAATACCTGCCCTGCAACTTGGTACCTCCTTGGCTCCCCTATCAGTTGTGGTTCGGCATAATCACCATACTTTGGAACCACCACCTGTAAAATATAAGCGGCAATATATTTAGTATTATGCAGTGTGACCATTGGAAACTTCATTTATACAGAGACATAAATACATTACTCAATTTACTAATTGCAAATTTGTTTCCTTACATATAAAGTGCTCTCTCTCAAAATATGAAAATAAGGTTGCATGCTTGCTTTGAAATTTGGACTATAGGACAAGAATTATTTTCATGTTACACACTACTTTATATTTACACGACATATTCTCCATTAGTTCTTATTGGCATTGTAGTGGCTTTTTACAAGCATTTCTTTCTACTGTTGGAAATAACAGATAAACCAAATCTTTTTAAGGTTCCATACAGCAAAAATCAGCAACTGGAAACAGTAATGGTTTCTGTACAAAACTAAATAGCACAGTGTTGGCATCATAGCCCAACAAATGCGAGTGGACCCTATACTCAAAGACCAATTTAGTCTATTTAAGCAGAAGTAAATGTTTCCGATTTTCCAGAAAGTTAAGATGTGCCCTTATTTTGAATATGTTGTGACAGTAGCATATGGGTTTTGCAGAACATATCTATAATGTGCCTTAGTTCTTTATAGATGCCCATTCTATATCTGAAGGCTATATAACAAATAATTGTCACAATTGGTTACTTATGAATGACCCATTTGAGTCAGGCTTTATAGTGCAACCAATGTCACTGTACACAAAATCTCTTCTGTACTATCCATTTAAGTTGAACATTAAACCTTCCAAATGCATAACCACCTGCTGGATGAATAATATGATACAAATATACAATATATTTCAATTCCAACATGTACTGGTCAAAGCTTCGTACGTACCTAGTAAAGATGGATATTTACTTAGTTTATGGGATATTTAACTTCTTTGAATGGGTTTTATTACTAGGAGCATAATTAATCTCAATCCAAAAGTATTGAAACAAGAAGGTTCATAGAAAGCACACCATGACACGATGACCTCTCCTGGCCAAAGCCTTTGGCAACGCTCCAGCAACATCTCCGAGTCCACCTGCAGGAAATTAATACAAGGTTACTGCCTGCTGAGGGAGCAACCTATGAAAAATGGGTATGGTATTCATGATAGAATGTTCATACAGCCAATACAACCAGGATGAACTAACAGTAAATATAACTAGAGGGAAGGTAAGCTGACAACCTCTTGCCATACAAGATAAAGATTCTAAACTCGTCGTCGTTTACATTAAAAAGAGAAATGAGAAGACTATTAAAGGAGAAATATAGCAAAACAAATAAGACAAATATAAATGACAAGTCATTTAAGGTTTACTTCATCCAGCTGAAAAACAATCCTACCATTCTCAAACATTCAAATCCTCCAAACGTTTTCTCGAATCCTCCTATTTTATTTTTCCAGAGGAACATGAAAGTTCAAACATCATTGACACATCAAAGGCAGGATTCAATATCAGTGGAAAGGCAAATACCTAAATCATGTAAATTGTGACTCACTTCAGAATTTTGAATGATGACAGCAATAAAGTAATGCATAAGCACTCAGCAAGAAAAATGAGGCAGCACAAGGGATTGTACTAACTTTTCAATAAGGTGCTCAGGATGGGACCCATGTGGAAACAATTTTGAAACTTTGACATCTAATTTGCAATGTAATATAGCCTTACCACATGAAAATGATGTTGTTAGATTTGTCACCGGGTATATTTTTCATTATGCAAGTTTATTCTTGTTTTACTAGCATACGTTTATCACTAACAATGCTAAAATCCACGCATCAGGATTCCAAACTGTAGAAACTTAAACACAGCATTTAGCAATTAAGGGAATATCAAACTTCTTCTCTAAAATCACATCAATTATAGGTATTCGCCATTTCTGTAATACTATGGAGTATGGAGTAACCATGATCATGTTCAAAGACAGTACAAACAGGCTAACATAACCTAATTTATCTGTGTCCCACCAAACTGATCTCAGACATTGCAGCACAGTTGCATGGAGACTCTGGGCAGCCGTTAAATGGTGGAAATGACACGTGGCCTGCTACAGAATCGTGTTTGAATGGGGAAAAATTAGTTAATACGGAGTAGCACTCAGACCACTCATATCTTGCAGCCAACTGCCCTACTAGCCTATCCGAAGTTAGGAAGGGCATTTGTGACCTTTTCATAAATGCAGAATTGTATATTCCTTGAGGGAGTTATTTTCCACCAGTCCAGATCTTTACAAACATATTAAGCAAATCAGCATATTTACCATATCATTTCTTTAATTTTGACTGACTGTTTAGTTTTTTCTCCCAATCATACCTCATAAAAAGGGGCAGATTAAGAGCTTCTACCACGATTATTTTTCTTAATAAGTACTACAGTCATGTGTGAATGATCAGAAAAGTAACTTTATATCAAATTACACGCATCTGGAATGGAAAGTGGTATTGTTTCTAGCTCTAGAAGCCTGAGCAATGAATGCTCACTGTTTACGGCGCCCCTCGCCCTAGAAAAGGAATACCCCGAGTTCTCCATGGTGAAGTGCTAAATTTGAAACTGCAACAATTTCAAATAAAAAGAAATACATAATAAAATGTATATTGTTTTGGTTCTTGCCTGTTTTGGACCAAGGAGCACACTCTGCAGCCACCAATATGATATTCAAAATGTCGACACTAACTGAGGCAGATGAATTGTTATTTGCTCCCACGTTAACTGAATACTCCTTTTTGCTTACTTGACTAAGCTGAGTGACATAAAGTTGAGTCATACCGTTTGCAGCTTCTGGTTCATAAATACTGGGAGAAGCTCTAGGAAAACTGTCATACAGATAGTTGCTAGAAGATCCACTGAAATCAGTATCTTCACCTTCAAAAGTTTCATAGGTTTCATTCTGATCATCAATCAATTCTTCATAAGTTTCATCAAATTCAGACTGTGGTTCGTGCATGTCAAGATATGCCTGATGGTCCCCCTCAGAAAAGGAACTATCACTCTGACCACTGAACGGCCCATGCTCATTATGAATAGACCTGTCTGTTATAACTGAGATCAGCTTCTTCTTTTCCGATATCTGAAGAAGTTGCCCACATATTACAATCCAAACCACCATAGTTCAATAAACAGTACAACATAAGTATAAACAGCATCATTCCAGATAGTTAGTGTTTTAATGTAAGTAAATAGCTAGTAAAATGTACTAGCTCCGATCCCATGTAGCTTAGGACATCGACTGCATCTTGTCTCCAATATATGTTATTGACCATTACTTTTGCATAGCATTTATCATTAAAATTTGTACTACTTGTAAAGTGTATGAAGTCTGACTGCACATATCTCCAAACAACATCTATTTCGGAACAGAAGTAGTATAAATGAATTGAAAAAAATTCAAGCAAACGTGTCATAAAACAAACCATTAATTCCAGAGGGCTGTAACAGATGAGCCAAAATAGCAAAGAATAAACAGTGTAAGGCCATTCCTGGAATGTATGGATATCACCATTGTTTCTTGCTATATTCCAGCAACAAAGAAATTAAACGAGCACATTGTTCTTCCAGGTTCAAACCAAAATCCAGTTTATGTCAAATCATTGTTTGGCAGAAAAACGCATGCAATGCCGTGTGTGCAATTCAAAGATAAGATAAGATTAGTTCAAAACAGCAAGCTCTAACGGCTGAAACAAGGAGTATTATGCAGGAATCTAAGGCATTGGATTCCAGAAACAGAGCACGGGCACATACCTGCTCGAGTAAATTCCTGTGCTTGGCTAGCACCTCTTTGCTTTTCCGGATCGTGGCACGAAGGTTCTCGTTAGTGATACGGACATCGTCATCGTCACCAGCACCCTCACCAGCTTGATCTCCCGCGGCGCTTAAACCCTTGCCAAACCCCCTTCTGACCGATCCCCCGAGCACCACGGGCCACCCAGAAGCAATGCTCGCGCAGAACCTCACCTAACAATGCACATAGCGCAACAAATCAGTAGCAGGAAGAGAAAAATGGGGTGCCAAGCACCAATCGAACTGGGGCCCAAACTCCAGCAAGCAGAGCGGACAGGTCGACCCAGGCTATCGCAGTGCGGGAACACTGGTGGGCAGCGGCTCCGCTGGCGATTCGAGCGGCAGCCAGATCACCGGACCGCGGCGCATTTCCAGTGAAGGGGACAGTCGATTTGCAGAGAGAGGGCTCACCGGGTGAGTCGCCGGAGCGCGGCGGCGACGGGGCGCGCGAGCCGACGGAGGGCGCAGGAGGAGGCCCCTGCTGCGCGCGGCGGAGCAGCAGCAGCTGCAGGCGGCGCTTCCGGCCGCCGCCGCCGCCGGAGTGACGACGCCGCGCGGGCGCAGCACCACGGGGGGCGAGGGGGAAGCCGCCATTGGAGGGCGACGCTGTGAGGCGGGGGTGGCTCCGCTCCGTCTGGCGTTGACACAGTGCACTGGTGCAGTCTGCTGCTGCAGCAGCCGCTGCTGATCCGGAAGTTTGGGCGTGCGGCGGCGGCGAATGCAAGTCGCCTCTCTCTCCACTGGTGTGACTGGGCCGGAGACCTCGCGTTCGAGTGACGAGGTTCGAATTTGCCTTTCTTGGGCGTCTTTTTTCTGCAGTTTCGCTGTGCAGGTGGCGCTGCGATGCTGGCCACGAGGGGTGACTAGGCACAAACGTGTGGCCTGCGTCCATCCCTTTTCCGGCCCCCCTCTCAGCCTTTTTCTTTGTGGGCGAAAAGTGCGAAACATTTGTAGCCATTGTTTCGTAATAACAGATGAAATATTCCATCCGACATGTTTAGTGAACGTAACTAGATGAAAAACTGAGGTAATCAGTGATTAGTGGTGCAAATCAAGCACGGCCCGTCTGAAGCAGCAATCCACGAAGTCATACCTGGAGTTGCACACACACAATGCATGGTTCTACCAAATAGTAATTTCGGAGCGGCTAGCAAAATTTTGGTTCTGACCAAAATAATGAAACCCAAACGCCACGTGTATTACCAAGTGTGGTGAACTAGATAGCCGTTTGCATGTTTTTTCTTCTCTCAATTGAACAATGCAGGCTCTTTTTTTTTTTTAATCTGAACAATGCAGACTTTGTTTACACTGGTGGGTCGAACTTTAGCCATCACCCATCAGCAGCACTCGGTGGGAGTGTGGGACATGATAAGGATATCGGCCTGATGATGCCGACAATTTCACAGAGTGTACATTTCAAATCCAACCAGAAATCTCAGGATTTGAGGAGGAATACAGTGCAAGCCTTGATAATTTCAATGCGGATCCAGGTTTGAAAAGGATGTTCTTCACAGGACCAGTTTCATGTATCGTGGATTCACGATCCCTACTCTCTAGTACTAACGTTGTTATGCATCACTAATCTGTCAGTGTTTGGGTCTTTTTCTTCTCTTGATCAGTTTGTTCGGGATACGAGCTCGCATGGGGATTCTGTACGCGAGTCCAAGTGGCAAAGAAAATGGTAAAACTTTATTACGGCGGTCGGTGGGTGCGGTTTGTTGCTTGATCTTGTGCGGCGTATTCACGTGATTCTCGTTTTCAAGAGATGGTACCTTCGAAGCGGCGTGCCGTATGGTGTGAACCGGTAAGACACTGTCCTGCAGCAAAATACATATTGTCAGCTTGCATTCCTTGGATCGTCTAAAAAAAAAGCTTGCATTCCTTGGAGGTTGTGCATAATACAAGAGTAAAGGTTAATTATAAAAATCACGTCATAAATTTGTTAGAGTTTTAGATTTCCATTCATAACTTATTTTGTTACAAATTCTCACCTACTCATTGAGTTTTGTTACAAAAAACACCTCAATTTACACATGTTTAATTTATTTAATATTTTGTTTATTAAAATAGCCAATGATGTTCTTGTCAAAAATACAAAATTTTAGAAGTAAACTATGAATTAAACCCCTTTTGTTCATTAATAACCTTCATTTTTTTATATAGAATATGTAAACTATGAATTAAAGTATAAACGGTGTTCAACAATAAAATTTAAAATTTGAATACTTTTTCATGAAAATAAGAGGAATTAAACATACTAAAAATCTCTAATAATATTAAACTTATTTAACTTAACTTTATGTTAAATTTATATTAATGAAATTATATGAAATCAAATAAACACGTATCAATTGGGGTGATTTTTGGAACAAAATTCATTGGAAGGGTGGGGATTCGCCACACAAAAACTTATGAGTGAGAATCTTAAACTTTAAGTGACTTACATGAAGGTTTATACAATTATCCCTACAAGTAAACTCCTTTTGTTAGTAGATGCATGGCTCTTGTTGAGCAAGTCATTTCTAGCCTGATATTTATGGTCAAAATTATGTTGTTTAGCCTTCTCCGCGCAGCTAAGGAAGTGGCTGCCCAAGACCAATAGCCTTCACCAAATAGTATGGTAAATAGTCATTTGAAAATCTTTGACAGCAATATTATGAACATGCATTAACAAAATTAACAATATATTAAGTTATGCTATCATTGTTGACAGCTTAAGAAGTTGAATTACATGTGAGAATTCTTAGATGCCTAACATCAGTACTTTATCTTTGTAAACCTTAGCAAATTTGATATAGAAATCTTAAAGAGTTTTAACTTACACACTATGATTGTTCATTGTAGATTTGATAACAAGCGTGTCCATTAGCTTCATTTCATCCCATAAAATGTCTAAATTACTTTTATTATATACCAAGTGCAACACTTTTATTATGGAAGAAATTATTTAGAATGTGTTTGGATTACAATACTTGGTTTCTCTTGCACTCTTGAGTGTAAAATTGTCACTTGGTATATCATATACACTATGAACAAGGACCATAAATTTACATCAAATGGTCAAAGGAGCATGTAAATCATGAAAAATCATGTTTTCATGAATATTTTAAGTTCAAATATATTAATAATAATTTGTGTTAAAAATCATAAATACTCATGAACTATGCTTAAATTAGTAGGGTTTTGTGAAATCTGCCACTCAAATTCTAATGTTTGGCTCAACACGTGGTTATGTTTAATTTAGAACCAATTGAAAGCATGACACAATGTCTTGTCTTAAGGACTCAGTTTTTCATAAATATTATAATTTATGTGTGTACATGTGAGTTGTGAGAAAGAGTGTTAGTAACTTGTCTAATAAATAATATTAACTTTAGCAAAACTTTAGCAATAGAAAGTCACGGATTGTCTTTCTCGGGTGAGCTATTTTTCCTAACACTTTTATGTGTGGTATTAATAGGCAATGATATCTTTGAGACAATAGTATATTGCTTGCTATCTATTTTTCTCTAAATTTAATTAGAAGAGAAGATATTTTACTATCAATAGAACACTACAATCTCTACTCCTTAATAAGTCAGGTAGCCAAGTCTAATTATATAGTACGCTCCTCCTAATCGTTTTTTCGTATGTATGTAAAAGTTCATGTTTGTTTTGGAAGAAAACCGAATGAGTTACAAGAAAAAAACACCAACCCAATTCAGCACGTAGTCTAAACATAAGAAAAGAAAATTCCACTTCAACACCGAGCCCATTAGGTAGAGTTCATCGAGTTCAATAAATAAAATTCAGTTCAACATGAGAAAGAAAACTAGTTTTACCACTTCTCCCACTACGAGATCTTGAAAGCTAGGCATGATGGTTTCTTGTTTTGATGAAGGGGAATGATGGAGGCCAATAACATTTCATTTTGCTTTTCTCTCAATGTGGATGCACTTTGGCACTACTGAATCGGAGCTTGCTTTCTCCAGCAATGGTAGATGAGAGAGGCAATCCGAACAAAGACGAAGATCTAAGACAAAAAAAATATATTATTCACGGCTGTCAATACATCAAACTCGGATTGGACAACCCACAAAAGGGAATGTGGGCCTGTTAAATGTCCAGCCCAACTAGAATGGCTTGACCTCAACTCATATTGCTCATGACCAGCTATAGAACATCACATTAGTTTTTTATTTCTTTTGAATTTTCTAATATTTATTGATTTTTATTCTATATACTATGCATTAAACACCTTGAACTGCAAGGTTCAACTTTTTTTAATATTTCTCAACATGTGAAGTACATGATTTCAATATTCCATAAAGTCAATATAGCACACATAAAATGTTGAAGCAGTATGTTTAAAAGGTTGACTCGTTTCGTAAATTTAAAAATATATAAGAAACATATTATTTTGCATATTATTTTGTTACATCAATTCTAAATAGTTTGATTGTTCAAATAATTAAAAATGAACTAATGGGTAAACAGCAAAATCATTTGATAATCGAAATTCAAACTCACCACTAAAATAAAATTTCTTTTCTTTTCCTTTTAAATTAAATTTTGAAAAAGAGAATCAATGCAAACCAATGAAAACATATTACTGAAAATGGTACAAAATTGAAGGATGAAACCATGTAGCAGGTTTGGGATTTTATTTCCTTCTGTTATAAGCTATCTTCAATATAATAGATTATTCTGAAAGGTAGATAACACATGAGAAATGCTAATAACGATCAAATTAAGGGGCAATCACTTATGCTTTAGCGAATAATCTGATAGTATTCTCATAGGTGCTTTGCAAACCAGTTATCAAAATAATTATGATTCATATTAAACTTGATTACTTCATGATTTTGTCCTTAATTCTTGTATTACATTACTTTGCACAGGGTATAAAAAAATTATATGACAACTTATTTGATCCATTTCTATGTCAAACTATGTTGGTTCCGGTAGCAATGCACGGACATTCATTTAATCAAGAATATAAAAACAAATTTTTTTCTGGTAGCAATGCAGGGACATTCATTTAATCAAGAATATAAAAACAAACACATGTATCTCATATCATGTACCGATATACAAATGCAAGATAAAATGTTGTGTTCATCCACAAACCGAACCAGCAACTCAACTATAACTGCTACTATACTATACTAGTACTTTACACGTGCGACACGTACATGCTATCCTCATACTAAGAATATGTTTAATAAAAAGTGTGTTATTATTAAACTTGTACAAAGGTGGCATTGTAAAAAGGTTTGATTTTCACATTCTTGTTGTATGAAACTGGATTCACGTTTTGTACTTTACAAAATGGCTAAAACTTTATGCTTTAACACACAGTCCAAAATTGTGGTCACTATTAAGTACGCACCATTGATGTGTTCAGTCAGCAGGCTCTCAAATACTGTTTTGTAAAGTGGGATCCACGACTACAGACTCCGTTATACATACATAAACAAAATGAAGTTTATCACAACTGTTAGGAAAGGAATACTCAAAACCATGAGTATGATGGGCCAAATTTAGACATACCAACGGTAGATTGCTCTCTAATCCTCTTTTTGTAAGTTAACCTATTAGTACTCACGTTCTTAAACGCGTTTTCTTGCTAACATGTTATCCTTTTCTGAAGGAGGCATATCAGCATATCATGCCTATGTTTGCTTGACCTCTAGAAAGAAGCATCACCGACACACAAGAAAGATGTATATTAGCTTTCCAATCAAATAAATTATCCGATATTACATCGCATAGTATTTGACTAACCTTCCACAATAAAATTCCATATTTTCTAACCTTAATTCGACCAAAAGTTTTCAATCAATAGTTTATTATTTTACGTTTTGATTTTTCTTTTGTAAGATTATCTATATAATAATTGTAAATTATTGGATATAGATCTGACAGCTCAAAGCAGTGATTGAAAGTTACCTAAACTTTCAGTCAGCTGAAAATTAAGTCTCATAAAAATTCGGTGCTAAATCTATCAATTTCTGCTTTGTCCTTTCACATTGGTATTCCCTATGGTACTAACGCCTTGAAACAGGCTGATTATGAGTGAGTGACACACCCAACATGACATCCAAATTGTCTGAAGCAACATACCTTACAAGGCCATGTGTGAAAATCAGCTGAATGACTGTAGCATATCCGACAAACGGAGTATCAAAGATTTATGTACAACATAGTGTGCGAGCAAATAGATTGTTAGAACCTTGCAACAATCAGATTAAAGGATCTTATCAGGAAAAACAACATGATTCAAAAGGCATTCGAATTACGGAACAACAAATGAGACAACAATCAACCGGTGAAAACTTCACGAGGATGCCAACTCTAGAGGAGATGTATCCACCATCTGACGTAAAAGATCACCATGAGAAGGGAGATGAAAAGGCAGTGATGCCTCGAGTGACATCTTATCCTGATGCGCGGATCTAATGAGTAGTAGAGCATGACTACCCTGATGACATCCTCCTGCCGCAGGACCTCGTGTGGTGTAAAATCGACAGAAACCATAAAAGGGATTACACTTACCAGGCAAGCGGTGCACAATCAGAATCAGATCGTCGTCGTTGCCGCAGACCCACAGCAGTGTACCCGGCAGACTGCGTATTGACAAATCCACTGCACGACCCCTCGACGGTGGCAAGGTCAAACCATAAGAGAGGACGGCGACTCACACAAAATGGAAAGGAAAAGAAATTTCAGAACTTAGAGTGGGTAGGATAGGAAAATATGTGTATGTTGTAGGAAAGAAAGATGGCATGTAAGATGAAAAGAAAATACATGCGCGCTGCAGCAGGAAATAAGGCAAGAGATCACATGCAAAATAGAAAGAAAATGTGTGCGTGCGTGCTGCAGGAAAGGCAAGAGCGCATGCAAAGGGACGCTAATCACATCGAGGGCCGCTAATCGCTCACCCTTCCTATTCTGCCGCCAATCATAACTATGGACTCCCACGTGGCTACGTCAGGCGGGTAAACGATTTGCCAGGTGAGAAAAACAATGAGAGGATGGACGGAACACACATGAATCATGTCAACATCGGCTTGCTGTCAGTTAGTAGGATCATCCTTAATCCAACGGTTTAGGAGTTGAGGTGGATTTTAGATGAAGGCCTAATATATGAGGGGTAGATTTACTTAGGATAAGAGATATTCATCACGATGTTTATCTTTAGAGCATCTTTAGTGGGGCTCTTAAATAGAGATCTTATATTAAATTTTAGGAGTTTGAGTAAACAACTCAACTTTAGTGGGGCTTTCAAATGGGCTTTCATTTTCCATGCCCTCCCATAATTTGATTCCAGTCTCCTAGTAATAGGAGCCTCCTACTCCCCTCCCAAATATGGATCCCATCTTTTTTTTCACTTTTTCTATTTTTTTTTCTTTTCTACTTTTTTCTTCTTTTTCTTTCTCTTCTCCCTCTCTCTCTCTCTACGCGTGATGCCGCGCCTCCCTCCCTGCGTCAATGCCTAGGCGCGCCACCCCCATCCGTCGGCCCGTCGCCTCCCTCCCCCCGCCGTTGGCCTGTCGCTTCCCTCCCCTCGTGGCGTGCCGCCTCTTTTCCTGGCCGCCGGCTGAGCTACAGCCTCCCGGATCTGGGAGCGCCATTGGGGCAGAGCACCAGCTCCGGTCGCGGGCTGGTGGCGGGGCGGCAGAGTGGTGGGCGCGACGCCAGGCAGGGCGGCGGCGCTGCCGTAGGCGTGGGAGGCGACGGGCGCGGCGGAGGGCGGCGCCGCCGTGGGCACGGGAGGAGACAGGCGCGGGAGGGCCGGGAGGCGACGGTGCCGGCGGGGCCAGGCACAGGCTCGGGGGTGACGAGGGCGAGCGGCCGAGCAGCGGCTGCGGGCGCCGGCAGGCCTGCGCGTTGGAGAAGAAAGCGTTGGCAATTTCTTTTACTGACAGATGGGTTCCGCGAGAATAGGAGCTGGAATGCACGCTCCCACTGGAGTTGTGTGAAAATTTTAGAACAGGGCTTGCAAAAATAGATTTAAAAGGCTAAATTTACATGTCCCACTGAATATGCTCTTATAGTAGAAGAAGATATCATTGTCAGAATCAAACCGACAGGGCGGGTTTCTCCAAACAATAAGTAAATATATGTAAGCAAAATTTTCTGAAAAATATTATTTTTGGTTGTTATATTTAAATCCGTCGTCCGACATTTTTGCTAGGTATATATAGAGATATATATAATTGATTTAGGAAACGCACTTGAAGCACCGCGCCGCTAAATGGAGAAAACACATAAAAAATCTGCGGCAGGGCAAAGAAGCCCTCTTGATGGCGCCGAGGCCGCGGCTGCCGACGAGGAGCAGGTCGGCGCCCATGTCGGCGGCGGCGCGGCACAGCGCCTCCCTCGGTTCCCCCTCGACCGCAACCGCCTCGGCGGTCACCTGCAGCCAGATTAATGTCAGGCAGGCTGCCCTCGCGCATTGCACGGCGACGAGAATGTGCTAGTAGTACTTACTCCTCGGTGGTGGCAGATGCGCTTGGCCCGGTCGAGAATGTTGCGCGCGTTCTCCGCCTGCGCCGCCCGCACCGACTCCATCATCGACGCCGCGCCGTACACCGCGGACCCTGGGACGACACAGCTTAACGCGTCAACGCCTGATGACTCATACATAATTTGTGAAACAGGGGAAGAAGAGCTGTGGGGATCACCTGGGCCGACGGGGTACATGAAGTGGTGGAGCGGCTCGTGGGCGTGGACGAGCACTAGCTGCTGCTGCTGCTCGACGAGGTGGTCGAGCACCCAGGCCAGCGCGTGTCTGCTGCCGTCGCTGTCGTCCACCGCGACCAACACCTTCATCGGTCCTCCTGCCTCCCGAGCTTCCATTGTCGTGGACATTCTTCCGCACTGAACGCCGCGGCGATCGATGCTTTTTTTCTCCTCCTGGATGAGTAGGCTGATTAGACGGAGGCTTTGTGGTGATTCTCTTTGTGGTATACTAGTACGCGCGGCGACGGCGTGGTCAGTACTATATATGTACGCGCGGCGCGGTGAGCTTGGCACGTACTGGCCAGCGGACAGCGGTCGCGTGCGTGCGTGCGTGGCCGGGAATGCGTTCGGATGAGCACGGAGGGAGCCGCGCGCGTGGCTGCCATGCAGGCCAGCAGAGGCGATCCGCCCCGGTTTGCCTGCGCACCCAGCCGCCACGGCACGCGGGTTTCAAATTTTCGAGTCAAACACCAGTGCTGTTTTCGCCGTGGTATTGCCTGCCGCCCTGGCACTGTCCCCCCCCCCCCCCCCTGTTTTGCTGGACAGGGCCGAATGTGTAGCAAGTATTTTGAGGAAATCGTTCCGGATTGCAATTCGGATTGAATTATCAACGATGCAGGGGCAGTGCAAACTTGATTACACAACCTATACGATGATGATGATTCGTGACCGAACTCGGTGAAAAATGGCTGCTGCTCGCCTACTGATCTGTAGTCCTCATCCTTGTCGTTGACTGATATGCTCGCCTGTTGACCGGCTGGCTCAGCTCAGCTCCTGTACGAACCTGACGAGCCGCTCCAACTCCACCGCCCATCGGGCCAAGCACGTCCCACTTCACCAGTCCGGCCAGCGTCCGACTTCGTTGCGTCGCTCACCGTCCTCGCAACGACACCCTTTGTCGCACACGTGTCCACCCTGTTGCCCCACACGACACGAACCGGCTGTTGACCTGCTGGTCCACGAAGAACGACCACCACATCATCGGCGTGCCCTCCAAAATCGACTTCCACCCTGCGCCGTGCCGCAGACACGATCAGTATTTGAATAACCGGTAAAAACCGATCGGTTATTCAAATTAATCGGAAAACTGGTTTCGACTGGTCGTATTAATTGACTGGTTAACCATAAAAAACCAAAACTCGGTTTTTTATTAAAAACGAGCTCTGTTTGTTTTGGAAAACGAGCTCTGTTTGTTCCGGATGGGGAGTTGGAGGGCGTTGCACTGTGCGTTGTTGTTCACTTCTTCGACCACGTCTGGCCGGAGCACCAAAGCAAGACGAAGCCGGTGGCGAGGAGCCCATCCCTGGAACGCCGTGCATGGGCTCATCGAGGTCGCCTTCGGCGGGGATGGGGAGCTCGACACTGATAGGTAGGCCAGGAAGCTGCATCCGCAGGACGTGACGTCGATGGTCAAGGGAAGCCGCAGCCGTCAGCGAGGACACACGTCATCAGCGGCCGGCTGGAACCCAATAAGTCAACGGTCAGCAGCATCTAGCACAAACGAAGGCAAGTGAATCTTATTAGCTAGAGACGGACATATGTTGTTACAATCACCGGCGACCATGCCATCAGACACTACTATAGTACTACACATTACACTGAGAAGGGAACATATATATACAAGTTGTTAATTAACTGGAGAGTACAATTAATATCCTTAACTCATTCTATTAAAAATACAGTACTCTCATATCTATAAGGTAGGATGACTTTGTCTTAATGTGCTCTGAGACTTTTTTAAAGCGAGTTATTGTCCTACAGAGTATTCTTGCAAGAATACACCCATATGAGGTTGATCGTTAGTCATGATCTATAAGAATTGGAAGTTCTTTAACAAGCTCATGAAGTAAGACAGGAGTACGACTTATATGCTTCATCCGCGGGGTAGACACTTGGCAATCAAGCACCAGTAAAGGCTATAAGTGAAACTTGTTCATACCAAATTATCAATTCAAGACATAGTCCATTGCATAATTGTCAATGAGTGTAGCTTGTAGCTCTAGATGGATGTTCAACCTTCACCGGTGTAACGTCCCGTCCCTCCAGAACCAGCCCCGCTTACACCTGGCAGCTCTCTTGGACCTTAAGACTGCCCTTATAGACCAACACATGTCTTTTCTGCATAATTTGTCCTCACTCATGCGCACCCGGAACAAACTTCCTGGTCAGTCACCCATCCCTAAACCACGCTTAACTTTAGAGTTCTTTGGCGATGAGCTTCCAAAAAATAAGTTACAACTTATTGGTATGAGTATTCTATCAATCCTATTAAGCCCTGAGCTGAAGTATCACAACCGGTCTCCACCGAAAAGCTGGTATATTAACAGTATCTTGGTATGATGGAAAAAATTGACATGAACCTAGGATCTGGTGGGGGATTGTTAGAAGTTTTGGGTTGTGTTCCAAATTAATAATTCTAATAAATCTCAAAGGCTCATGTGACATCGTGGAGAACTTTAGTCTCACACTTCTAGTTTAAGGTGGAGAAGAACAACTTAAATATTTGAGTTGTTTCCATCTAGTTGAGCTATTAGAGAAGAGAAAGAACACGTGTGCTCGTCTCGCCTCACCACGCCATGTCGGGTCGGGCCGGTCCGGGCAGGTGAAGGGCTCGGGCGCACGACATGCGCGTGAATGGTCCGGCAAAATTTGAGTCTTACATGTGCGGGATCGCAACTTTCTTTTGCTACTCAGATTTTATTTATCCAAGCGATAATTATATTGATCATATATGGTAAACAATTACTCTCTTAATGATGATTAATGCTCGTAAGCAATTACTCTCTTAATGGTGATTAATGCGCCTTCTTAATTATACTTAATTACCATAAGTGTGCAGTGCCGTGTGTATATAAATGGGCGGGACGTCGCCTACATGATATATGGTTTGTCATCTCTCTCGCCATTCGCTACTGTGTTGCCACATTGTTTTTCCCATGTCACCGTCAACGTGCCATCGATGCTAGGAGAGTAGGTCTCTGAAGTCTACGTCTCCTATAGCAAAAATTTCGGACCGGGCTAAACGGACCGGCATGAAGCCCGATCGATTTGGCCCGGGCCAGTGGCTTCAAGGGCCGTGCTGGCCCGGAGCCCGTGCTGTGTCGTGCTTGGGCTTGGCTACAGGCCCGCAGGCCAGGCCCAGGCATGACCCGTTTACTGAGGCCCGGTCAAGTCGGTATCAGGCCCGAAAATGAAGCCCTGACATGGGCATGGCCCAGTTGGCCCGTGATGTCCAAGCCGTCGATCGCCTAGATCAGCGGCTATGATTCCCTTTCTGTTCGAGCCGCCCGGCTATATAAGAATGCCTTGGCCGAGCGGAAACCTACCTCCCTCCACTCCTCTCCCTCCCTGCCTCGCGCCACATAGGCGCGCGTCGCACAGCTCCTCTCCTAACCGGCTCACCCCGAACGCCTCCTCCTCTGCCGCACGCCGCACTACGCTGACGGCTGTAGCTACCGATGGCCGGCTCCATCAACCAAGACCTACGCGCGCAAGGATTGGAAGAAGATGCTGACGCCAATGACGTTACAGGCGCCGACAACGGCGATGCCGATGCGTTGCTGGGAGCAAGTGCTTCTTCTCCGGTGGACGTGGACGCAAGCCCTACGGCAAGCACCGCCTGCAAGAGGAGGAAGACGAGGACCAGGACTTCAAATGTGTGGAGAGACATGGAGGATATCAAACGCTAGGAAAATGGTAAGGAGGTGAGGTGTCGTGCCTGTTATAACTTCTGCAAGTCTCACTATCTGCTTCATCAAATGGTGACACTGACCATCTGCTCTGTCATGTTAGATCCTGCAGGAGGAAGGCTTTAGCTGCGAGTTCATCATCATAATCTCATTTGCATTTTGGTTCTGATGGTCATATTGCTCACTTTAAGTATGATCCTGATGTTGCTAGAACTCAACTTGTTTGTTTGATTGCTCGCCTTAATTTGCCTTTAAATATTGGTGCACAACCTGCTTTTGAGGATTACATTAGGATAGCCCATAATCCTGATTTCAAACATGTTTCTAGTCCAACAACTACTAAAGATACTGAGGTGTATTTCTATTTGAAGCAATCTTCTATGATAGATTTATTGAAGCAAGCAACTTGTGTTTGTTTGACATCTGATATTTGGAATGGTAATTCTCAGGAAGACTATCTGAGTGTTGTGTTTCATTTTGTGACTAATGATTGAGAGTTAGAAAAACGTATTGTTGGTATGAGATTGATTGATTGTTCTCATTCTAGTGTTAACATTGCTGAGCGCGTTTTGCAAATTATTTCTGAGTATGGCATGACTTGTAAGGTTTTATCTATTCCACTAGACAATGCATCTGCTAATGCTACTACTGCTTCTGAGATTGCGCCTTGTTTGCCATCATACATTGCTTCTCCTCCTGTTGATTCACTTGGTTCTAATTCTAATGATGTTGCTGATTCTGTTACTGCATCTGGTTTGTTTCATCAACGTTGTGCCTGCCACATCATAAACCTCATTGTGAAGTCTGGTCTTAAACGTATCGAACATTATCTGGAGGATTTTTGGCTTGCTATTTCGTGGGTTAATTCCTTAAACCAACGCATTACTGCTTTTAAAACTTTTTGTATTGCTTTTAGGAAACGACCTCGCAAGTTTGGTTTGGACATGGATGTCCGGTGGGATGCAACTTTTCTAATGATCAAACATCTCATTCCATACAAGTACATTTTTTCCTACTTTCATTGCTGCTAATTATGCTGGTTCAGCTACTGGTCAACCCTTGCTTACACACAAACACTGGTATGTTGCTGAACACATGTTAAAGTTTTTGCAATTGTTCTACAAGTGTACTGTTTCACTTTCTGGTGTATATTATCCACATCTATATTGAAGAGCTTGGGAGCCCCGGAAGACGTCTAACCGTCTTGAGGATGAATCCCCAAGAGTAACAAACACAAGCAATACCAATGGTGAAGTGAAACCGATGTGCTCCAATGCAATATGAGGTGGCTCACTCAACTCCTCACAAATCTCCTCTCAATCCCTCAAGAATCAGAGTAGCAAGCTTGGGGGAGAGTTGGAGAAGCTCAAGAATGCTCAGATTTAATTTAGGGGTATATTTATAGGAGAGGAGAGGAAAAGAGCCGTTGAGGGGTCAGACCCGACTTAGTCCGCTATCGAGGCCCGGACTAGTCCGGCCCTGCATTTCAAAATTAACATGAATGCTCAACCCATCTCCAAAAATGGCTAAGTGTTGGTGACCCGGACTAATACGGAAATACCCGGCCTAGTCCGGATCAACCAGCTCTCCTAAAGAAAACCTTTCTGGAATAACCCTGACCCGTCCTAGTCCGTCCAAGTCTGGCTTAGTCGGATGGGTCATCAAGTCGGCCTAGTCCGGGACTAGCCGGCCTAGTCCGAATCAATCCATGACCAGACCAAAACACTCTCGGTTAGCTCTGAGCCGGCTTAGTCCTGCTGAAGTCGTCCTAGTCTGGGCTCCCCTGGTTCCCAGCTTAGTCCGGAACTGGCATCTTAGTCCGGCTAAGTCGATTCCAAAACCAAATTGGTTCTGTTTTGACTCGTGCCGACCTAGTCCGCCCATATCCGGACTAGTCGGGGTCCAGAGTGGAGCTAGGAAATTAAGGCTTTGGGAATACAATATGATGTTAGAAATTTGGGCACTTGGTCAATTTCACCACTTTCTTTGTTGTGTCCCTCTTAATAGTACGGTATACCTATGACTCAAAAAGTATGGATAAAAACTAGGAGTCATCGGTTTTCATCTTCCTTTTTCCTTTTTATTTTGGAGGGTAGTCTTTGATTCACGTAAATATTCACCCTGCTCATACAGTTAATAAATATCTATAGTCCTTTAATTCTTTGTTATTAATCAACCAAAACCCACACAGAGGCCTAGATGCACTTTCAATCTTCGTCGACCAATCGCCTACATCTGCATCGTCTTCTTCATCGACTGATTAGCCTCTACTACGATCATCGTTGGAGCGCTTCCCTATAAGACATCTTTTAACCTCTTTGGATGATTAGATCAAGTGATCTAGACTTTGTTACTAGGTTGTTTGCTAGTTGCTATGATTAGTTTTTGTTTTTTGTTTATGTCTCATAATTTACTAGTACACGTAATTGAGATGGAGGTTTTCTTGATAATTTGCAAGTCTCGATTATGTGTAGTCTATCTAGTATTTATACCTACTGAAGTTAGATTTATCATAAACTGCTGTTATTTCCAACATACTCTGTCGATGTTTTTTCCTAGATCCCCACGTTCTGGTCACGCTGTAACTCAGACATGTGAATAATCTTTCCGCTGCTTTGGTAATGGAAAGGGGAGTCGAATCCTCCCATTTCAAAAAAAATCTACAAACTTCACAAACTATCTAAGTTCTTCATAAGCTTCTCAGCAGTTACCTATAGATCCAAAGTGCAAGGTTCCACAAACTTAGATATTATTCAATAGCTTTATAAGCACAACGTATGTTGATATAGAAATAAGCAGCATATATAAATCATTCACTACGAAAAAATCGATGTTTGCCGAGTGTCCTCCTCTTTTGTCGGATGTGTTTTACTCGGTCACTCAACAAAGAACGTCGTTGTCGAGTGCTATACAAAAAAATACTCGGTAAAATAAATACACTCAGCAAAAAAATGCTTTGTCAGGTGCTAAAAGGAAAACACTCGACAAAGAAGAATGTTGCCGAGTGTTTTCTCTAGCACTCGACAAAGATAGGGTTTGCCGAGTGTTTTTTCTTAACACTCGGCAAAAAAATTATTTTTCCCCTGTTCTACTCTCAAAACTTTTACGTACTCTCCACATACAACTTTGTGTACTCCATGTTAAAATTTAGCATTTTTTGTTCTATTTGCTATATTTAGTTAATTAATTACTTTCAAAGTCAATTTTTTGAGTAAAATCAAATTTCACTACAAGTGACTCAAATAAAAGAATTCAATGAATATAAAATTAGTAGTCATGTTATTAGCCGAATTTGAGACCTTAACCATGAAAAAAAAAAGAAATGAGATAAAATTCCGAAAATAATGACCACACTAACGTGTGTTCAAATGATTTTTAAATTCTAAAACATATCAAATAAAGTTTGAAAATTATAGATTTATGATGATGTGAGGTATTACAAGTGAAAACGTACGATAAAAAAGTAGAGAAAGATTTCGCACAAGGTTGTCATGTCTTCGCAGAATACCTGAGTTGAGTATAAGTTGTTAAGAGTTAGAGAGTCAGTATTAATATGGGAACTTCGTCCTGATACACACACACAAAATATGATTTTGTCCTGAAACACATTGTCAAAATCGAATTTAGTTTAAAACAACACTTTGATTGTGAAAAAATTCGTCTGTGACACACCTAGGACCATTTAACTATATTTTCAACTTTTCTATCTCAATATAGAAACAGATTTTAGAATTTAAACTTGGCATACTATATTATATTGCATTCTGGTACCATAAGAAAACAGAGCTAGAATTTTTGTTGTTGTTTGGATGCTTGCTTGATAAATAGAAATATTAAAAATAATGAGCCAACAATGAAAACAGTCAAAAAAAATTCGAGCTCCATTTATACTGATAGAGAATGCAACAATGTATAACAAATTTCAAATTATAACGTCCTTTTATATAGTGAGATATAAAAGTTGAGAATAATGTTAATGGGTCATAATATGTCACAGACCAGTTTTTTCCATAATCGAAGTGTGTTCCAACTAAATTCAATTTTAATGATGTGTTTTAGGACGAAACCAAAGCTTTGTTAGTGTGTTGTTGGACAAATTTCCCTATGAATATTTAAATTTGAATTTGACTTTAAATCATTTTGGTATAGGTCATAGAGTTACATAATTATATCATTTTAAAATTTTAATTATTTTTAAAAAATTAATAATTTTTTAAAAAAAATTGATGTATGTAAAAAAATTTATTTTCCTAGTGTTTATTTAGCACTCGGCAAAAAATCTCGTTGCCAAGTGTATTATTTTTTGCCCTCGACAAACAAGAACTTGACCGAGTGTCCCGATATAAAACACTCGACAAAGAGGTATAATATAGAACATTAAAACAGAGTCCTAGCTCGAAGTGGTAGTGTGGTGCAATTGTAGGGACTACAACCCCCAGAAGGGGAGGTAGCCATTCGAATCCATCGTAACACTTGGCCTTTAGCATATGAAAAAGGTCATGATTTGCGGGAGTTGCTGGACGCGACTTTTTTTTTGCTATTACGGTTGGGGTTGTGGTTTTACGATTTATAGTTTTTCCTGAATGTATTTGACAATCGCAAAGAACGCTTTGCCACCATTTTGTTCGTCATATGCTCCTTGTTCGTGTCGAACGTAACACTCAGTAAGCTTTACCGAGTGTTTATAGTACTTTGCGGAGTGTTTTCGGGCATCAGTAAATAGGGCAATTCCAGTAGTGATCTATGCGAGTCAAATTACTTTTGAAGGTTTTCTTTGTTTTGAAATTACAAGTATAGAACAAGGTTTAAAGGAAAATGATGTGGTGTTGGATCTTTCCAAATGATATAACATATTAACATCAAATAATGCTATCATCACACAAAAGATCAGCATCAATGCAGCAGCGCTACAAACAAATGCTGCGCAGTGCACATACTTTTATCTGTTTGCTTAAGGATATCAGAATTATCCAAACATGAAATAGTCATTCTACAAAATCAACCTTGATATAGGACCATACTTTATTCATGGTAACATAATCCTGTTTGTTTATAGGGCAGTCATGAAATATTCATGTTACATAATCCCTGGGAGAGCATTAGAGATTGGAGCGCAGGACATTTTGTAACAGGATTACACAAAAAAAAGAATGCAAAAATTCACGAAGTAAAACCATGGTAAACAATATTTCTGAGCTATTAAAATATTCTAGAAAGTTTGTTACCTAGGTATAGGTATGTCGATTTTCAGTTGATACATATTACTTGAAATTGTACTCTGACTGCATTCTGAAACTATCCCCTCAAGATCAATCGGTGCATTGGAAAC